>NXFB01000228.1:85145-97866 GCA_002525835.2 Ipomoea batatas | reverse complement strand
TTTGGCCAGTTTATGGCTAAATCAGATGAAAGCTCGGGGGATTATAACTTAATTCGGGAAAATTCTAACACCAAAATTATCCTAAAAATAATCCCGTCGCTAATCACCAAAATTGGGAATTTTTCGGTATCTCGCGAAATATAGGTACGAGGTTCGTAACAATTTTACCCCCTTACAGTCCGTTTAAAATTTTCTTGAACTAACTAGAAGTTCAGTCTTAATCATATGATACTTAATAATCCAATTTTTTTAGGAAAATTCGAACTGAATCTACATCCTTAAAAATGTTACGGTTCGTGACCGGTACGCAGTTCGCAGCTTATCGATAACTAATCTTATACTAAAAAAAATTCTTTCGAACACCGAGAAGCCTTCTCTTAAATGTCATAGCTTAAAAAATTTATATCTATATTCTAGAACCTTAACTTTGTCGGAAAAACCGAGGGGTTACAGCGACACTGGCCGACGGCGAAGGGGGCCGAGCTGCAGCGGTGGCGGTAGCTAGTTTGGACTGCGTCCTGTGAGCGACGGCGGCGGTCGACTGCGAGCGAGCGTTTCGGGGGCATGGTGCGGGTGCGATAGAGAGAAGAAAAAAAACGGTGAAGCTGTCGTAATTCGTGTAGGTCTGAGGCGAAAAAAACAGAGTAATAAAGGAAATAAAAGAAAAAATTAAGGAATTTATGCAAACACCAACTAACAAAAGAAATTCCCAAAATATATATATATATATATATATATATATATATATATACATATATGTTATATTGTAAAGAAAGTATGAACAGAATATAATTACAATTCATGTAAAAACATAACAAAATTTAAGAAAATTAAATAAAGAAAATAAGTGATCGAAAAAAAACATGTACATATATAAACAAAATATAGAAATAACAAATATATTAAACGTATATAGATATATCAAAAGTACAAATTATCGCAACGCACACAACCCAAGTTTGTGCCGTAATTCCTCAAATTTATTTCCGTCCAACGCCTTAATAAAAATGTCTGCAATTTGATCCCCTGTTGGCACAAAGTCTAAACAAACAATATTATCTTCCACAAGTTCATGAATAAAATGATGTCGTATATCTATGTGTTTCGTTCTGGAATGAAGAACTGGATTTTTTGTTATGCTTATTGCACTAGAATTATCACAGTACAGAGTGATTACCTGTTGTGCAATTCCATAATCAGCAAGCATTTGCTTCATCCATATTAATTGAGCACAACTGCTTCCTGCAGCGATGTATTCAGCCTCGGCAGTGGACAATGAAATAGAATTCTGTTTTTTGCTTAGCCAGGATAGAAGATTTGATCCTAGAAAAAAACAGCCTCCAGACGTGCTTTTTCTGTCATCGATGTTACCTGCCCAGTCAGCATCAGTAAAACCAACTAGTTGGGTGCTGGATTCGCTTGAATACCATATCCCCAGCTCCAAAGTGCCTTTAACGTATTTTATGATTCTTTTGACTGCGATTAGGTGCGATTCCTTTGGATTCGCCTGATATCTTGCACATGCACCAACGCTAAAACTTATGTCAGGTCTACTAGCTGTCAAATACAGTAAACTACCAATCATGCTTCTATATGCACTTGGATCAACAGACTTCCCATCGTCATCTTGATGAAGTTTTATATGAGTAGGAAAAGGAGTGCGAACACTTTTGTTGGTGTCTAGTCCGAATCTCTTTACAAGATTGTGAGCATATTTAGTTTGAGAAACAAACATACCACTATCTGTTTGTCTAATTTGTAGGCCTAGAAAATATGATAAATCACCCACCATGCTCATCTCAAATTCTCCTTTTATCATATTGACAAAATATTCAGTATATATATCTGACGTGGAACTAAACACTATGTCATCTACATAGATTTGAGCAATAATTAAATTGGAATTGTACCTTTTGATGAATAGTGTTTTGTCGACACTTTCTCTTGAGTAGCCCTTGTTGACTAGGTATTCTGTTAACCTTTCATACCAGGCTCTTGGAGCTTGCTTTAGCCCGTAGAGAGCTTTCTTCAGTTTATAGACATGATCTGGATGTTTTGGATCCTCAAAGCCCTTTGGTTGAGCGACATATACATCTTCTTTTAGGTATCCATTCAAAAATGCTGTCTTGACATCCATATGTTTCAGTTTGATTCGCATTGAGCAAGCAATTGAGATTAGAAGTCTAATTGACTTCAACCTTGCAACAGGAGCGAAAGTTTCCCCGAAGTCAATTCCTTCCATTTGACTGTAACCTTGAGCAACTAGTCTTGCTTTGTTCCTTATCACAACCCCGTTTTCATCCGACTTATTCCGGAAAATCCATTTTGTACCAATGACATTTACATTCTCAGGTTTGGGCACTAGATCCCATACTTAATTTCTTTCGAACTACATTAGCTCGTCTTGCATAGCATTTATCCAGAACTCATCTTTTAGTGCCTCATTGACATTTTTTTGGTTCAATAATAGATATGTAGCAGGAGTATCCTAGCATTTCACGATAACTTTTCTTTCATTTATCTCTGGTCTTGATTCCAGCGCTCATATCTCCGATGATATTTTCAGTAGGATGATTTCTCTGAGTTCTAGTTGAGGAAGCTTTAGTAACTTCGGTCTGAGTTTGACAGTTCTTTTCTTGTTCCTGTGGACTCGATGTATGCAGAGGCTCATCATCTTCTGTCTGCTGTTGTTTCAGTAGTGCATCTTCAACTGTGACATTTGCTGATTCCATCACTACATTTGTTCTTTTGTTGAAAACACGATATGCTTTGTTGTTTAATGAGTATCCAAGAAATATGCCTTCATCACTCTTAGCTTTATGTATTGAACTATTTTTTTTCATTTTGTAAATGCAAGCACAGTTTTGTGAAAGCTCCAAAAGTATATGATTTTTCTCTTAGAAAGTCAATCCGTGTGAACCTAGAAAAATCATCTACATAAACAAATACGTACCTCTTTCCTCCGAGACTTTCTACTTGAGTTGGTCCAATCAAATCCATATGAAGGAGTTCAAGTGCATGAGTTGTAGGAATGTATGCTAATCTTTTGTGAGACACCCTTGTTTGCTTGCCACGTTGACATGGTGCACAAACATTCGTAGTTCCCTTGATATTCAGGTGTGGTATTCCTCTCACAGCTTCATAATGTACCAATTTGTGCATGTCTTGATAGTTTAAATGCTCAAGCTTGTAGTGCCAAATTTCAGTTTCATCTGTTAAAGAGCTATTGCACACAAGTACAGATTTTATCATATAACAGTTGTTTGTGGTTCTGACCCCTTTCATGACACAGGTAGTATAATTATAAACTTTGCAATTTTCTTTAGTAAATCTAACTAGCATATTCTGATCACACAATTGACTAATACTAATCAGATTTGCTTTTAGCCCTTCTACTAAGTAAACATCATTGAGTTTCGGCATACCTTCGGCATTTAGGGTTCCTCGGCCGATGATTTTACCTCTTTCACCATCTCCAAATGTGACATGCCCAGCACAATCCTCAACTATATTGCTCAAAAATTCTTCATTACCTGTCATATGTCGGGAGCAACCGCTATCAAAGTACCATGATGTTGACATATTTGTTGTCATTGCGATCTTTGTTGTCATGCAGATTTGTTTCGGTTTCCACACCTCTCGTGGTTTGATTTGTCCGCAACTTCTCTAACCATGGACTTTCATGGTGCATCTGAAACATCTTTTGTTAAGAAATTCGTTTATGTATCTTATGCCTTCTGTGTTTCTCCTGGACTTCATTTCGGGCACCCATGCGGTTTTATGATTTCCCTGCCTGCTTGTGAATCCTAGACCTGCTTTGTTACGGTTGTTCCCTTGGGACTGAAGAATTTCATTTAGACTATTGGTCCCTGTGTTCAACATTCTGACACGTTTTTTGAAACTTTCCAATTCCTTTTGCAGGTATAGTTCATTTGAAACTTTCGTATCTAACTCAGTCTTAAGTTTTTGTACTGATGTTTTTAGGGCTGAATTTTCTTTTTGCAGGTATTGTTCATTTGAAACCTTCGTATCTAAATCAATCTTAAGTTCTTCTACAGAGGTCTTTAGGGCTGAATTTTCCAATTCTTAATTAACTTAAGGTTCAGCCTACTTACCTTGCACCAGTTTTTGTACAGATCTTCATAAGCTTCTACGAGGTCAACATCCTCATCGTCAGTCTGTATCTCCTCAGCTACCTCTTGTGTGATAGGTTGCACCTGATTTGAGTTTCTCGTTACCTCACTATCGTCTACAAAATCTGGAATTTTGAAGAACTTCTCGTAGTTTGCACGCTCTTCAACATAATCAGGGTGGTATATATTTCCATGGAATGCAACAAAATTTCCTGTCTGTTGTTCTACTGGTCCACCATTGTCAGAATCGTCAGAATCACTCCAGGTAAGTGAGTATGATTTCTTACCTTTGTTGTTTCCACAATCCGCTGCAATATGTCCATAACCACCACATTCATAGCACTGTACGCCCTTTGTAACACTCTGATTTTTGCTAAGAAAAATAATTATCTGATTGGGGAAAAAAAATACTATTAATGTGTTCATGTGAAGTTTTGAACCCTGAACCTTATCTTTAGAATTTTAAGATCTTAACCATTAAGCCATTAGAACCTCTTGGTCCTTAGAAATCCATATAAATCCTTATTATTATCATCATCATTAATTATTATTATTTTGGTACGTGTGTGTATATATATATATATATATATATATATATATATATATATATATATGTATATATATGTATATGTATAATCCTTTAGTATTATTAGTATTAGTATTATTGGTATATGATATATGGTTGGTACTTATATATATTTATACATATGTTAAAAATGTCAAAATAAATTATATTTTATTATATATATTATATATAAAATATATGTATAAATATCCTATCTTTGAGAGGTAATTGGGAGTTACAAATCTATGTTAATAATTACAATTATAATAATAATAATTATTATTATTATTATTATAATATAAATATATATTGTATATATAGATACATATGTGGCAGGATGGTTAGTATGTACGTATATATTATTATTATTATTATTATTATTATTATTATTATTATTATTATTATTATATAAATCGTTATATATTGAATGTGAGTAAGTGGTTTGATTTTCCTACTTGCTACCCTAAAGTTTCTTGTAGAGATTACGAAATTTGTACAATATGTTTAGTGGTATAATTTGTTATATGAACATCATGCCTGTGATGATAAAGTAATCTTTTGATCCAAGAAATTATATTCCTATCCAGGATTATTCTAGTAAAATAAATTATTGTTTCTATGAAGGTAATTGCAAGTATAAGTATGTATGAAATAAGATATGTAATTTCTTGTGTTCATACGTATATATCATGTTTGCTTATGTATGTAATTTCATGTATATATATTTATGCAAAACATGTATATAGACTATATATGTATAGATAAGACGATTTAATGTGAAATATGCTTATATATATAATTGTATGCCGTACGTATGTATATAAATTATATATATTCAAATTCCTATCTTTATATATATAAGTGCATTAGTAAATGTATGATTGTGTGCATTATATATGTATGTGATCATGTACTGTACGTATGTATGTATATAAATTATATATATTTTAATTCTTTTATATCTAGGTGTCGAAATAATCATATGATTGAATATATATTAATATATATGTATAAGTGTGTACGTAATGTGTAGATATAAAAAGTAATATAAAGTGTATTAGTATTATTTGCTATTACATATATGTTTCACTATAAGTGTAAATGCATTTATATTTTCTGAAAGATTTATTTTTCTTTTAGATTGTAAGTGTGCCGTATGGAGTATTGCTTATTTCATAAATATGTATAATTGATATTTTAATTAATTATTAGTATTACATGAAATTAGGACATTTGTGTGGAGTAATGTATGCATATATGTTTAAGTGTAATTATTATATATGTATATATATATATTAATTACCGTATGTGATAATGTATGCATATATGTATGTATTTGTAGTAAATTATGAATATATGTACATATATATGGGTATGCTTAAGAACCGTATGGATAAGTATATATACATAGTTTTTAATATAGTTACATATTGAATTATTGTACTGTAGATATATGTATGTATCTAGTATGTTCCGTTATTATAAATATATATATGTGCACTATATGTATACCTGTGTGTAGGTTGTACCATATACGTGTTTATGTATTTATTTGTTTATTTTGGCGGCCTTATATACCTACAAAGTGTGAACCATACGTAAATAGTTTAATACCGTATTATTTAATTAAATTTTCCTTTAATGTTTTGTCAGAAATTATTATATGCTTTAATGAAGAAAATTTCATTTATATGATAGTAAGTGGATTATGATTAGTACGTATGTATTAATAATATTTATGATAATAGTAAATATTAATAATATAAGTATATTTGGTGCTTATTGTGTAGTATAATTGTATGCTAGAAATTTATTTATTAGCATCTTATAAGTTGAAGTATTTAATGATTGAAAATAGGACAAAAATGATTTTATTTATCGGAGTAATGTACGTACATATGTCTCATAAAGAATAAAAAAAAATATATGTTTTATGTATATAAGCAATGGACGTATGTTTATATTTATTTATTGTTATATGAATTATATGTATTGTTTATATGCGGTATGTATTTACATAATTATTGTGGTGTATTTCCCTATTTGTGTTGTGAGATATAATTCTATAAGAATTGTGTTAGTGTCAAATTTGTACAATTTGACTATAATGTGAGTTCTATTCTATTTAATGTGGTATGAATTTTTCTAAGAATGCTTTCAAGGACAAGAGTAACATATTGGTATTATTTCAATGAGGATGGTTTAACATCAAGATATGATTTTGTACTTTATAAAATATTTTCATGATGATTATGAACAAGCTTTTATGCTAAGTTATGGAAGTTTTGATTGGAATGTGAGTTTGTTCTATTTAGTTGAGAAATGAATTTTCTAAGGAAAATTTCAAAACATGAGATTTTATATTAGTATACCCTTTGGTGGGATTGGTTTAAAATTCAAGTATGAATTATTTTACAAAAGAATTCTTATGATGCCTATGAGTAAATTTTACGTCAAGTAAAATATTTTCAAAACTTATGGAAGCTATGTGAAATTGTGTAATTGTGAAATTGTGAATATGAGATTACTTTATGTTGAGGAGTACTCGGTAGGAACAATCCACGGGTACTAGGGCACTATGGTGTGTCCTGTTGAGGCGGGTCTGTGTACCCTAATTTCAGGAGTAGTCAGTAGAAACCTTATCCTGGCTACTAGGGCTGGTAACTTCTCGTTGAGGCTTGGAATCCTCATTCGGGGGTGTGCACACTTAAGGTTAGAGTCCGGTAACCTTGCCCCTGGCCCTGTTGTCTAGAATAACCAATAAGATCAACTTGCTCCACATTAGACTGAGGGACTTGATTACTGGAGTCTAACAGATGACATTTCTGAGCTGCATGATTTCCACCACAAATTGCACAACAGACTACAAGAGGTACCTGTGACACAGAATAAGGGTTAGGAACATAAGGATTCTGTGGAATCAGTGGAGGCTGAGCAACTGGCTGGACACTCTAAGTAGGAGTTTGTACTATCTACTTCAGCGTGTGTTGTATAGAATCCAGCTGAGCCTGCATTGCCATCTTTTCTTCAACTTCGAACATCCCAGCTGGCTTCTCTCTCTTGGGTATATCATCCCCCTCAGTGTACCAATAAGTATTATTAGAGGTGATCCTCTCAATCAACTGCTCTCCAGCTACCAGTCCCATATCAATGAAAATACCCCCAAAGGATGAGGTATCTAGAATAATCTTTGATCGGTTAGTCAATCCCTCATAGAACGATGAAATAAAGTCACCTGAGGTCATCAAATTCTTTGGGCACTGCCTCCTCAACTCCTTAAATCTCTTCCAAGCCTCAGGAAGATCTTCATTGTCAAACTGCTGAAATTTCTGGATCTGTTTCTTAAACTTGGCAGCCTTGGAAGGAGGACAATACTCCTGCATGAAAGCTTTGTGGAGCTGTTCCAGGTAATGGAATGGTTGGCTGGAAAGGAATTCAACCAACTCTGTGCTTGATCTCTCAGGGAAAAAGGAAACAGTCTCAGCTTGATGGCCTCACTAGGAACACCATTCAGCTTGATGGTCTGGCAGATTCGGTCAAAATTCACAATGTGGGTTTTCGGGTCCTCAACCCGAGCTCCTCCAAACTGATTATTCTGGACCATCTGAATGAGAGTAGTCTTCAACTCAAAATTGTTTGCCTCAATTTCTGGATACACAATGCAATCTTCTTCAGTGAACTCAGGAGCTAAATGGGCTGCCATGGGATTTGCTTGTGGGACCTCCTGGGCAAACTGTTGAAACAGGTTGGGATTCATCTGATGGAGAAGATTTTGCATCCCAACCCCATAGCCTGGCTGCTGGTACACAGGCTGCTGCTGCATGAAAGGAGCTCCCAATCCTCCCCCAATATAGACATTCGGGTTTGGATCGGCCCTGAAGTTCTGTGCCTGATTCTGAACATTTGGTACTGGGGGGTCAGCACGAACTCCAGGGTTGTCCCCAATTGCTTCTCTCTGCCTCGCGTGTTGTGTGTTGACACTAGTATGGGCTGGTTGCCCGGTATTGCTACTGTCTTCGGTCTCCATGTCTACTTCAAAGTTCTAGAACTCTCGAAGCCAATCACGTAACACCTTCTTCTCCCTCCTTAACTTCCTCTCAAGATTTGGATCGTGGGGGCGAAGATTCGTGCTCACTTTTGATCTAGTGTGCATAAGAGGAGGGAAACCTAATGTCAAACACAACCACATACACTGTTGGAAAAGATTGGTTATGGGTTAGTGCAAATAAAGAATACTTTTTTTTTTATGTTTTTCGAATAATGAATATAATAAAACTTGATCTCCTCAAATTCACTAACTCTAATGCTAGTAAGAAATTAATCACACAATCAAAACCAAATAAGCCAATCCCTGGCAACGGCGCCAAAATGTGATGATGTATAAATGGGAGTGTAAAAGAGGATGTGATATGTCGTTCTGCTGAGGATTGGGACTATGGCACGTAATTGTATGGATTAAGAATACTAGGCACTAGAGTATGTGAACCAACTAGAATCCAAGTAACTAAAACTGAATGATGAAAATTAGAAGAAAACAATTGACTAAGGAGTTAACTGTATGATAAGGGAATGAGCCAGATTAGGGGTATTGTAATCTTGATGTTCTAACAATCTCAGAATTATGGAAGGAATAATTAGCCTAGGGATTTACGAGCAATGCACAAAAGAATTCAATTCAGCTACTTTCGTAATCAATAAACAGAATTAGGCTACAATTGCCCCACTGTCGTGATGCATCAATAATAACCTTAAGCACCTAAGCATTGTAAGCCCCCAAAATTACCCTTATTCTCATAGTAGGAAAATTAGGTTGAAATTGGTAAGGCTCGAGGTCTCCATCCAACTTTCGTTGTAATGAATCCCTCTCCCAGACTAGCAATTAATTGTGGCCATCAATCAATAACAAGTAGAAAGCAAATCTCCAAATCAACATAAACCCTAGGTAAAAGATTCAATCCCCTTATGCAATAATCACAAATCGAACATCAAGATTAACAATGGACCCCTAATCCAAACCCATAAGTGAATTACTCACGCATGATGGAAGTAAACACAGCAAAGCAAGAATTAAAGATGGAAAACATAGCTGCAAGATTAAAGAATAAAAAGGGAAAATTTTACTAACAATTCTTGAGAGTAATTCCAATCCAAACGATGATTCCAAGCTCAAAACCGAATTCAATGAGGTAAATATGTCGTATTCTATGCTATAGAAAACTCTAAAGAAGGGAAAAATTGCACTAAACTAAACTAGGGCTCGGAATACCTGAAATACAAAAAAAGCGCGCAATAAATACTGGACAGCAGCCGGGTCACGGCCGACATCACGGTCGGGACCGGGGCCGTGATGTGGTGTGGCCAGCTGCTGTCCGCGGTGGGGATCACGGCCGTGAGACTGGCCGTGATGCGGCCTCTTGGTACTCTTTTGACTCCTTTCGTGCTCCGTTGCTCCTGTCCGTCCCGGGGTAGATTCCTTATGCCTCGAAAACTAGTCCAAGATGATCGAAAATCCTTCCTTTACTCCTCATTTGTGAATAAACTAAGATTGATCAAATGTAACACACAAACGAGCCTTAAATGTATCAAGGTAAAGGAAATAAGCAACAAAACTCCTTAATCGTGGGGCAAATAAAGGTGTAAAATCATGTGTATCACCCGGGTAGCTCGAATCACTAAACCCGATAAGATTATAAGGGGTATGACAAGTAACGGATCAAAGTATACCTCGGAGGTATTTTGTATATTGAATAAGCGATAAAGCTATTAAAAAAGCTATGTAATGTTAAGACATGATAGTGTTAGGACAAAGATGTGGAAGATGTCATATTTGGACAATATTGCATGTTTATATACTAGCTGTAAGCCCAACAACCCGGAGAAAACCACTCTAATTAACAGCCTGGACCGCGTCCATGCCAAAAATACCGCGTCAAACCAAGACACGGGGGTCTTGGGCCGAGCATAGGGCTCGGCCCCGAGGACCTCCAGAGGTCAGCCTAGCTGACCTTGGGAAGGTCGGCCAAGCCGACCTAGTGGAGGTCAGCCCAGCCGACCTCATGGAGGTCGGCCCTGGTCCGAACAGACCCGGGTCATGCTAGCTCCGTGACGGGTCCGGGTATGATTTATCCATCATCAGTCCCCCACTCTCTGAGCTGCGAGAAGTTGTCAGCGAAAGAGATTAGTCTTGCTCCAACCTTGCTAAGCATCAACTTAGCCCCGGTGGTCAGCTAAGATGACCCTGGGCTCAGCTCATGAGGTCGGCCAGTCAACCTCATGGGGTCGGTTTGGGCCCGAGTCGGCCCAGCTGGGTGGGCTCGAGTCGACCCCTGCACTCTTACTCCATGTTAGCCCACGACGAGCACGGGTATGATTTATCCATCACTAATATTATATATTATATTGTCTTGTTTATTGAAGACCTATACGAATTGGACGTGAAGGTTAGCAAGGAGTATTCACGGTGTGTTGAAGTTTGAAGTAATGTGGCATGCACAATACCCATTCAACGTAGATGTTTGAAGATTGAGTTAGTGTAATTGGCTAAGACCATTTTGTCTCTATGGTTATCTCTTATCAATTCTTGTAATTTTTTGTGATCATTTAGTGGATTGGGCTGACGTGAGTTACCCCATAAACGTATGGGGATTTGCTCCGAAGTGCGTTATCAATTGTTGTGTTCCTAGTTTCTTTACTTTAATTACATAGCTTTCTATTTTGTTATATTTTATTGTGTGCGGTTCACGCCTAATAATTTAATGATAATTAATTAATTTAAAAACTAAGTAGAAATCTTTTAGGAATCTCGTGCATTCAAGACTCATGGTCCGTTTTTTACATTTTATATAGATTGTAGTTTCATTTCAACAAAACTACAATTTCATTTTGTTTCAACTACATTTTCATTCGACATTCGACATTATATATGTACATCAGTACATACAATAGTGTTATTACAGTGAGGCATGTTATTGAATTTCATATTATACACATTGTTTTTTTAAAAAAAAATCATTTTATACACACTGTAATCTTATTACAACACTACTAAATTATAATTCTAATTCAACTATTGTTTCATTAGCAATATATATACTCAAATATGTGAAACTGTTATTCAGTTTCATTATATATACATTGTAGTTTCATAACAACAGAACTATAGTATAATTTCGATATAGCTACAGTTTCATTTGACAATATATACTCAATATGCGAGACATGTTATTCAATTTTTTTTTATACATACTGTAGTTTTAAACTAAAGTACCATTTCTATTCAATTACACTTCTATTTGACAATATACACTCAATATGTGAGACATGTCAGTTTAATTTCAACACAACTAAAGTATATCATTTCAATTCAATTACAGTTTCATTTGAAAATATAAACACAATATGCGATACAGTTTCATTTTAGATACATTATAGTTTTATTTTGCTATGAACACACAAAAAATGCCGGATTTGTTAAAATGTAATGAATGGTACCGTTTTCGGACCATGATCCACAAAGCACTATGAACCATGGTCCACGGTATAACAATTGTCCTATATGTAGAACCATGCTGGAGCATTGTTCTATGTAATGTATGTGGGCTAACCGGCTAGCTGGCTAGGCTAATTTCCACATTACTTTTATCAACGAATTATATCATGAATCATGGTTCATATTGCATTATGAATCATGGTTTGTGATTATAATATTTTAGATTTATTACAAATTTAAATTTATTAAATATGCTTTATAATAGTATCGTTGCCTTCGTTGGTTCAATAAAATGGCATCAATTTGCCAAATATCATTTAAATCTATTATTTTATTTATTTTTGTATAAATAAAATCAAAGTTAAAAAATATCTCTTAAATGGCACTCATATTAATATATTATTGTAATATATCGTTTCAATTATTGTGTGATGAACTTATAGTACATAGTGACTTAATGAATATGTATTCCTGATTTATGATGACATTTAGTACATGATTACTTAGAAATTAATAGATTGGTTTCCATTTAAA
>NXFB01000228.1:8632-19761 GCA_002525835.2 Ipomoea batatas | reverse complement strand
ACCCTTCACAGAAGACATCATGGCCCAACCAGTGCCACTGGATTTTCGCTTCCCAACCATAAAGCTCTATTCGGGGTCGGCCGATCCTCGAGCTCACAACAACAGATAACGGGCGGCGATCATGATGACGGACGCTAGCGACGCCGTTATGTGCAGAGGCTTCTTCGCGACCCTGGACGGCCAAGCCCAGGATTGGTTCACGACTTTACCCGAGGGGTCTATCTCATCCTTTGCTGACCTCTCGGGGCATTTTCTGTCACACCTCGCAAGCAGTATCCCGAAGAAGAAGCAGTTCACCACCATATGCAAATTAGAGCAAGGGAATACGGAGAGCCTGACCGATTACCTGGCCAAATAGAAGAAGGAGGCAAGATCAGTTGCGAACTTTGGCGAGAAGGCGGCCGTGCCGATTTTCACCAGCAATGTCAGGTCCGCCGAAGACTTATGCGGCATTACTAGAGCGGGCAACGAGGTTCACCGAGGCAGAGGAGGCTAAGCGGAAGACGAAGGAGGAAGAGAGGGGGCGCCGAGATAAGGCACCCCAAGAGGACCACGGTTGGCCCCGCTACGTTGCCTCACGCCTTTGACACACCCGCTTAGCGCCATCCTAGAGCACGCAGAGATCATTGGTATCATGTCATACCCGGCCGAGTGTTTGAAGATCTCGCCCAACGCCGACTCCAACAAATACTGTCGATTCCACAGACAGATAGGGCACGACACTGAAGAATGTATGGTCCTCAAACGCCAAATCGAGGAACTCATTCAAAGGGGCTACCTCGGCCAATACGTGAAACGACGCAACCGAGGCAAGGCTCAAGGACCGGGCAATGTCTGGAAGAATAAGGGTGACTCCGAGCCACCCGCCTCTGGGTCCGGCAAAAGGGAACTCGGCCAGCTCACACAGCAGGAAGAGAAGAAGTTGGATGACCCTCACCCCCAGAAGAAGTAGATCCATGTCATCTTCGGTGGGCCAGAAGGGGGTGACACGCAATCCGAAAGAAAGAAATAGGCCCGAATCCTTTACGTAGGGGAAGTCGTCCGTCAACCCCACGAGAAGAAGCCAAGGAGGGAGCCCATTGTGTTCATGGACGATGACCTCCCAGATGGCCCCCTACTGCACCGCGACGCGGTGGTGATCAGGCTTGACATCAACAACATCATCGTGCACCGAGTGCTGGTGGACACAAGAAGCTCGGTGAATGTCATATACCATGATACATTCACTAAGCTTGGCCTGTCGAGGAAGCAGCTGATGCCAATACGGACCCCGTTGGCAGGGTTCACGGGGGATTCCATCGAGGCAGAGGGCTCCATTAACCTGGAGGTGGAAATAGGCGACCTACCAGACGTCAAAAGGTGGGAGGTTGAGTTCGTGGTGGTGAGGCTCGAGGGCGTGCACAACATCATCCTTGGCCGCCCGGCCATGGAGGACCTCCGGTGTGTCATATCCATGGAGCACCTGTGCTTGAAGTTCCCCACCCCCACCGGGGTCGGGACAACGAGAGGAGATCAGAAAGTCAGCCGGAGCTGCTACTTAAAAGCCGCCAGATCGGCAATAGGGACCTCCAGGTTCACACCATCGCCGAGAAGGCATTACAAGGCGAGGAAAGTCGGCCCCGGGCTGAACCCATAGTTGAGACAGAGGACGTGGTGTTAGACCTCGGACGACCTGAGAGGGTAGTATAGGTTGGAACGGGACTGCCAGCTGAGCTACGGGGACGGATCGTTGAGGTCATCCGGCGTTTCAAGGACATGTTCGCGTGGGGCCCGGAGGACATGTCGGGACTCAATAGGGAGGGACTCACTAAATTCACAACATCAAAATGGCGCCGTTGCCGGGGATGGCAAACGGTTTTGAATAGTGTTGACATCTTTGAAGTTGGATTTTAAGAGTTCTTGAATTGCTTTCTTTTTGTTTGTTTTATTTTCTTATTTTTTATTACTTGGTTGAAGAAGTGAGCTTATTTGTCTTGAATATTTTATTGCTCACTTGCAACTACTTCTAGTTGCATATATTTGTTGTTGGCTAAGCTTTGTGCAGGAAATTTTTGTTAAAAATCATTTGTAAGCTTGCCAATGAGAGCTCAAATGTATCCCCATGGTTACCCACACCATGAAGGAAATCCTTTGAACTATATTCCACCCCAACCATATCCAAATTATCCCCATTCCACCCATACTTACATTCCACCAACATATCACTATCCACCTCAAAACCCTTATCCATTTCCATATCACTACTTACCGCACCCAACTTCTTATCCATCTTATATACATAACCATCACCCACCACCATACACACACCCTATCCCACCGAATCAAAACAAATTTCCCCCACAATACTCCACTTATCAAAATGACTCGGAAAGCTCTAAAGAAATATTCCAAAACATAGAGTAAGCTTGCACTAATGATGAGAACAATTGACCCAAGCTATACTCCCGAGCCATTTTCGTTCCATAATTCCCAACTAAATACCCATTGCCCATCTCCATCACAAGTTTTTAAAGGAAACAATCCTACACATTACCTTGAAACACCGCCTTCTAATCCATATTTTACCACACCCGATCCTTGTGATTACATCCCACCGGCCAAGGACGAAATCAAAATTCTTAAAGAGAAAATAGAAGTGTTCACAAGAATGGCCAAGGAGGATACGGCTAAATTGAAAGCAGAAATCAGGAGCGAATTAAAGGATTATCTTGCTACTCTCCGGGAAGAAGGACTTCCATTGGAGGAGATCGAAACAAAAATGCTAGCCATGATGGAGGAGTTCATGAAGACAAGTTCATCACGGATAGACTACCCACTTGTAGAGAATCTCCCAATTCCGGAAGCCAATCCAAGGATTGAGGCACAAAACGCTAGAAAAGAAGTAGGTAGTGAAGGGATGGTAGATTGTTATGCTCCGGTGCTAGAAGAAGTTCCAATTTTCGAATTGGAAAATCCAAAGGAGGTCGAGATGGAGAGCGATGATGAGAACATCGAAGTAGTATGGGAAGATAAAGAGCCTACACATGGTAACATTCCTAAACCTTCTTGCATTACTGCCTTCGAAAATCCCTGTTCTCTTGATAGATTTACTTTCGACACTCGAATGGATGACTCCCTTTTACAATGCAACAATGATTTATATTCTTATGATACTGAATGTTTTTATTTCGGGGAGAATGATTCCATAGGCTTTGTTGGCAATTTTATCAATGAGTGCGAAAGTCTTGATAAAAATACTCATGCTCCTTGTAAAGACGACTTCCTACGCATTGATATTTCTATTACTTGCGACTATGATTGCTTTAATTTTTGGGAGGATGACTCTATAGTAAATCGTGATATATTGGTTGGAAATCATAGGGATTCTAGTTTGTTTGAAGATGAATATGATAGTTTTAAATTCTTGGAAAATGAATCCTATGATTTGGGACGAGATGAGTTGATAGGTGAGAGGGATATTACTTCGTTATATTCTAAAAAAGAAAATGGTGATTCTTTTAGACAATTAGAGTGGGGAAATGAGAATAGAGAGTGCGAGAAAGAGATGATGGATAAGGAGGGAATTTTCACGTTTGATTTGTTCAAGGGAATTGAGGGGCGTGATATGACTTCCAGTGAAGGGATATGGTCTCAACCTTACGATGAAATTGATAAGAACATCAGGGGTGGAAGAGAGAATGAGAAAATAGGGGAAGATCACACTACCTTTGAGAAATCAAGGGGAGTGTTTGAAGCCATAAACCTTCCAATTATACACCTTGTTCCTCCTTTATTTGCGTGGGAATTCAAGAATGTCCTACACCTTGGGGCATTTCTTGAAGCAAAAGTACATGGGACGCTTGGTAAGGTCCCAAAATCTGTGTGCTTCGAAGGGTAGAGCACACAACGTCTGGCCAGGAGACGTTAACCCATGGCGCACTTGGGAGGCAATCCCAATGTTATCCTTAGCTTAGAATTTTATTTCTTGTTTACTTTTTCTTTCTCTTCGTTATTAGCAATTTTTCGTTTTAGAATAGCCTTGCTTGAGCTAACAATGCAGGCGATTTTGGTGCCAAGCCATGACAAAATGAGCTAAACCGGATCAAAAACGGAAAGCCAACACGAGGGCCAACACGCGTGTAAGACCGCGTGGACAGGTCCTTACCATTTTCGTGCATTATTTTCTTATTCATCCAATTTTTATGAGTCTCCAAGGTTTGGCCGTGCCAAGAATCATCTCCAATCTTGATTTACATATCTTTCTGATTGCTTTTGTTTTAATTACTTACCTTGTTTTAGGATTAATGCTTTAATGCTTTCATTATAAATAAAAGAACTTCCGTCAGGCCATTGCACGTCAATTGGTTGTCTTCTTGCGCTAACATTGTTTCATGTAACTTGGAGAACGAAGGCAAAAGAGATGCTAGAAGCTTAAAGTGTGGAAATGAAGAGATGCTTACTTGGCTGTAAACCTCTTATCCCTTTTTCCTTTTCATGCCTCGTTTTTCAATTCTAAAGTGTGGAAATTGAATTGTTATACGTGTTCCTTGCATACTTGATAAGCACATGCTATTTTACACCCACAAAATGCTATATTGTTGACACCCCACACCCCTGGAAACACTTCTAAAGTGTGGAAAAGGTTTGATTGATTTTGAATGACCGTGCTCCTTTGTTCCACTTGATCTTCATGGCAACATCGAGGACGATGTTTGTTCTAAAGTGTGGAAAGGATGCACCTTGTGCTTAAATTGTCTTGTTTGCTTGATTGATATATTGGTCTTGTCTTATGGGTGTGTTTAATCTTTGGAGAGTGTGTCATTGTTCACATTATCTAGGGAGAATGTTAATCATATGCCAAAAATAAAATTTTTTTTCTCTTTGAATATCCATGGGAAGTACCCCTTCTTTACCGAGCAATTGCTTAGACCAAATGAGTTTTAAATTATCATATGCTTGCATGATATTCACCTCTTATTTTGCTTAGACCTTAGTCAATGATCTCTCGAAGTGGGAGTGTGCACCCCTTAATTTTAGAAAGATAAGTGAAAGTGAAGCGCGTAATTGAACTAATCTTGGTAGGGCATGGGGAAAAAGGTGAGCCTTTGGTGAGAAATGTGAGTAAATCCTGATTCCCAAGTAAAAGGCATGAGGGGTTGAAATGGTGAAAGTTTGAAAAAAAGGCTTAAGAAAAATGTTTGGCCACTCCTAGAAATAAGATCCGAGGATAGCCATCTTGCTAGGATATGGGGCAACCATTGGACCGTCTTCAAACAAGCGTGGAGATCCACGTGAAGTCGGTTGTCCCAAAGAGATTCTAGGAGATGAGAAAATTGAGAGGAGGTGAGCCGACCTGCTTGGATCCGGGCACCCATTGCACTGACCTTCGAAAAAGCATGTAGCTCCATGTGAAGTCGGGTCGCCCGAGAATGAGATCCAAGGGGGTTGAGAAGAAAGAGAGATCGCCCAAGCCATGGCGATGAGTGGTCCATGCCCCTACCCTCACTTATTTTACTCGTTGGGCTTTGGCGTTTAGTTGAAAAGTATTGGTTGAGGTGTGCACATCGTTCCCACTAGGGGGCTCGGCTTAAAGACCTTTGTAAAATCTAAGGTGAATCTAACTTGGATTGCATGCTTGGTTGTATGAAGGGTGTGTGTGTTGCATTGTCCAAATGAGACCTTAGGGGTTTTGCTTCGTTTGTATATTCTTAGAGTGTATGGCATGTGGTTACCATTCTGTGTAGATAATGTGCGTTATTTCACCCACTTCGTTGTTACACCCTAGAGTTGATAGACCGATTAATTGATTAAGTAACACAGCTACCTTTGGCACTTAAATGATTAGCGTTTAAATGTGAATTGCTTAAGGACAAGCAAAGTTAAAGTGTGGAAAATTTGATAAGTGCCAAAAGTAGCCGTATTTTAGGGGTCATTTAGGTGTGAAATATGCTATGATAGATGTCCATTAGGCCTAAAAATATACTAAGATAGTGTAATTTCATTGCATATAGGTCTAGGGACTTATCATGTGTGTTTCAATATAATTTGCACAAATCTTGCACTTCGCAGGGCATTCCGGCGACACTTCAGTAAAACGGATGTAACCGGAGCTAGGAATGTCCGAATGAGGCGAGGCAGGTGGCTATGGAACCGTATCGTCGAGAGCTACAACATAAAAGAAGACAACAGAACCAAACTTCACCACGCACGCTCACACGCGTGTGAGCACGCATGGTTGCTTACTGGATTGCTCCCACGCACGCTCACACGTGTGTGAGCGCGCGTGGACGCGACACAGCGCGAAAATAATTAGGGCAAGATTTTGGAGGCTATATATATGGCCTTTATAGGTTTTTCAGCGATTCCCAGCAGCCATAGAATAATTTTAGATTAGGTCTCTTAGGGTTTTTCTCCCCTTTTGGGGGAAATTCCTCTTCTCCTAGATTAGATTAGCTTCAAGAGCAAGGAGGAAGATTGGAATTTCAAGGACAAATTGTAAAAGACTCCCCTCTTGAGGGTGGTAACTATTCTATCCAACTCTTAATCTATTATTTGCTTCTTTGAGATTTCATATCTTTTTCTTGTTTCTTTAGAATGTTAGAGTATATTAGAAAGGAGATTGGTGGCCCCAAGGTTAATCTATGTGGATGTTTGATATAAATTGCTAGATTAAATGTGAGCTTTTTTATTGTTGGATGATGATCTTGTGTGGATGATGTTCATAATGCTTTGTGCCTAAGTGTGGCCACATTAGGTAGCAAACTCAAAGGAAGTAAGTGTGTGCGCGATAGCGGCCACTCACGAGTCTAACTCACCCACATCTCCGCCCTTAGTTCGAAAGGACAAGGTCCGAGAGGAGTGGTAGACAAGGTGTTCGATGAAATGCCCCAACCGAATGAGGATGTGGTTGTCCAAAGTGTGACACCACTTGGTGATGTGCCATGAACTCCCTAGTCTATTCCACATCTCTAGCTCACGAAACCATACAAAGATAGTCCACATAGAGAAGCCTAAGGCCCCGATCTCCGTCTTTACATTTCTTTTACACAACCCCTATCAACCCTCCACCTTCTACAAATGAATCCTACTGCTAGCCATTCTAGTAACTCTTTCCCTTCAACCTCTTAGATGCCATCACACTAATTCGATTCCCATTCGCCATCCTTGAGAGACACGACACTCGGGGAATCTTGACTCTTCCTTTTACCACCTTCACATTCACTCCCACTAAATTCACAACATCAGTACCTCTCGGCGGAGAGGTAGGAATTCGTGAAAAAGGAGGTTAACACCCTCTTGGAGATCGGGCACGTCACGGAAGTCCTATACCCTGAGTGGCTCGCAAACGTGGTCCTCGCACCCAAACCGCCCACGTGGAGGATGTGCATGGACTACACGGACCTCAACAAAGCGTGCCCAATGGATTCGTTCCCGCTCCCAAACATCGAACAGTTGGTGGACGAAACAGCGGGCTGCTCGCTCATGAGCTTCCTCGACGCATTTCGCGGCTACCACCAAATATTTATGCACGAGGAAGACGAGGAGAAAACGGCTTTCACCACGCCAGAAGGCGTTTTTTGCTATCGAGTGATGGCCTTCGGGCTCAAGAACTCCGGGGCCACATACACGAGAATGGTCGCCAAAGTCTTTATAAAGGTGCTCAGCCGGAACCTACAGGCTTACGTCGATGACATGATCGTGAAGAGCACCGAGACCGACCTCCACACCGATGACTTAACAGAGGTATTTTCAATTATGCGCCAGTTTGATTTACGCTTGAACCCCAAAAAGTACACTTTCGGGGTACACAAGGGGGAAGTTCTTGCGGTACATGGTCTCCAAGAGGGGCATAGAGCCCAACCCCGACAAGGTCAAGGCCATACTGGAGATGGAGCCCCCGAGGTCCCTCAGCGAGGTCCAGCGCCTCAATGGTCGCCTGGCCGCCCTCGTACGCTTCCTTTCGAGGTCGGCCGAGAAATCCTTACCTTTCTTCGGGGTTCTCAAGAAGAGCAGCGGTTTTGAGTGGTCGGCCGAGTGTCAGAAGGCCTTCGAGGACCTCAAAACCTATTTAATGTCCTTACCTCCCCTAGCCAAGCCAGAGAAGGGGGAAGTCTTGTATTTGTACTTGGGTATCTCGCAAGCCGCGATCAGCTCCGTGCTGGTCCGAGATGACACGGGAGTACAAAGACTTGTGTATTACGTGAGCAGGGCCCTCCGGGGGCGGAGCTCTGATACTCACCAACAGAGAAGGCCATATTCTGATATTCGCTATCGACGCCACAACAAAAAAGTTAAACCATTATTTTCAAGCTCACCCAGTGCACGTGTTCACGAACCTACCGCGGGAAGCGGTGCTAAGAGGCGCGGGGTCGGCAAGCCGACTCGTGAAGTGGTCCATGAGGCTCAGCCAATTTGACATCCATTTCAAGCCCAGACTAACCATCAAAGGGCAAGCCCTCGCAGACTTCATAGTCGAGTGCACCGCCCGCAACGCCACAGAACAGGCAAGGAACGAGGAGGAAGAGTGGTGGACTCTATCAACTGACGGGTCCTCGAGTAGCAAGGCGTGTAGAGGAGGGGTCGTCCTGGTAACCCCGGAAAGCTTCCGGGCATATTACGCTCTCCGTTTCCATTTCAAATTATCAAACAACGCAGCCGAGTACGAGGCACTGCTGTGCGGACTCCAACTCGCGGTGAGCATGAAGGTCGAAAAGTTGAAAATTCGGTGTGATTCCAGGCTCGTGGTTGGCCAAGTGTCCGGTGAGTTCGAAGCAAACGAGGAGAGGATGATCCAGTACCGCGACGTGGTGCTCCGGGTCTTGGGGCAGATCGCCCAACACGAAATTTTGCAAGTACCGAGAGAACAAAACGCAGAAGCTGATACGCTCCCCAAGCTCAGCCAGGGAACCCCAGAATACATCTCGAAGATTGCAAGAATAGAGGACCTCCATAAGTCCAGCTTGGAGGCATATCCGGTCATGCCTGTGCAAAGCCGCCCGCCCTGTTGGTTGGACCATCTCGTGCAGTACAAAAGGACGGGCACCCTAGCCCCGGATGAGGCCGACGCTAAGGCGGCCAAGAGACGCGCCCCGACATACGAGCTTATCGGGGACATCCTATATAAGATGTCCTATAATGGGGCGCTACTAAGGTGTTTATATCCAGATGAAACCCGGGCTCTTATCGAGGAGATTCACGAAGGAACTTGCGCAGCCCATCAGGGAGCATATGCCATGGCCCGGAGAGCCATACTTCAAGGCTACTTCTGGCCGGGGATAGCGAAGGAATGTGCGGATTACGCACGAAGCTGCCCAACTTGCCAGCAATTTCAGGTCGGCCCGGGCCGACTCGCCACCAACTACACTCCGATTAGTTCCGTCATACCATTCTCAAGGTGGGGCATCGATATCGTAGGAGCCCTGCCCATGAGCTCGGGCAAGCGAAAGTATGTCATCGTCGCGGTGGATTATTTCACGAAGTGGGTGGAGGCCGAACCCGTAGCAAGCATCACAAGCGTCCGATGCAAACAGTTCGTATACTCCAACATACTATGCCGTTTCAGGGTGCCAATGCAAATCATCTCATATAACGGTCGCCAGTTCGAGGGAAAGGAGTTCAAGTTGTTCTGCCAAGAGTGGCGCATCACCCACACCCAAGTCTCCGTGGCTACCCCTAGGCGAACGGCCAGGTAGAGAATGCCAACCGCACAATAGTGGACGGATTGAAGAAAACCCTTGAGGCGGCAGGAGGAGCATGGGTCGAGAACTTAGAGGCGGTCCTCTGGGCATATCGCACCACGCCACGAAAAGCAACGGGCGAGACCCCGTTCGCGCTGTGCTACGGATTCGAAGCTAGAGCTCCAACAGAGGCTATTATTCCCACGCGACGAAGTGAGGAATACGATCCCGAACGCAACGAGGAGCACAACCGGGTTGACCACCATCTGATAGACGAAAAACGAGAAGCAGCCATGGTGCGCGCGGAGAACTACCAAAGACAAGCCAAAGCATACCATGACAAAAGGGCACAACCCCGGTACTTCCGGGTCGGTGACTACGTGCTGAGACGCCGCGAGGCCAGCAAGCCTCTGGACGGTGGCAAATTAGCCAAGCGCTGGATGTGAGGGACTGTACATAGTTTCAGCCGTGGTCCGTCCCGGCAGTTACAAGCTGAAGACGCCGAAGGGTAAAGAGGTAGAGAGGGTCTGGAATTCAAAGCATTTAGTTAAGTATTTCCAGTAATGCTAAAAAATGTAAGGCGGTTCGTCCCCCTTTCAATCCATTTTTTGTGTCGTAATAAACCAGCGTATTTTCATCACACACTTTTCTGATCAACCAAGTCTTTTAAGTCCAGCGAGCCAAGAAGCTCCAACTCAACTCAACCAGAACACCCTAGGGGCAATACAAGGTCCGACCTTGCTTATTGCCGAATGGAAGAGTCCCTAGACGCAAGGCCGGGTGGCCTCGACCTAGGACGACTAACAACCCTAGGGGTGACACGAGGCCCGACCTTGCCTGTCACCGAACGGAAAAGTCGCTAAGCATAGGACCGAAAGGCTCCAGCCTAGGCCGGTTGGCACCCTAGGGAGGGTACAAGGCACAAGCCTCGCGTACCATCGAACGGGTGCACTAAGGGTCGAGGGACTGAGTCTCGCGATCCGACGCCAAGACAAAAACAAAAAAAAAAAAAACATGTAAAGACAACTATCGCACAATGCGCAGTCGCTCGGGGACAGGGCTCAGGGCCCAACCAAAACTGAGCGCCAGTTAACCAAGGTCGAGCGTCCACGCCCGGGCTCGTGCTCGGCCGAGGCCTCAGCCGAGCATGGACTGGCCGACGCCGCACCAACAGAACACGCAATAGAAAGCAAAGCGACGCAATTTATTGAAAGTAGTTTATTGGAAGCGAAGCAAAACGAGCAAAGTAGAACAAGCATGCAAAGCTGGGGTTGAAAACAACCATGTTCCAGCCACAATCTCAAAGCAAAGAACGGGTAGTCCACGCTACATCAATAACAGAAACATCAACAATAACGAGCTAGAGAAAATAACAACGTGAAGATGCCGGAAAGCACTAAGGGTCGCGCGCCCCGGAGGTCCCTGCCTGGTCGAAGTTGGCCATACCCGGAGAAAGATGAATCTGGTCCAGCG
>NXFB01000227.1:124827-136311 GCA_002525835.2 Ipomoea batatas | reverse complement strand
TCTTAGTTTACTTGTCGAACTTACATATATTCCTATACTTCGAGACTTAAGGGATTCTGATTTACATTTGGTATCATCAAAACCTATTACATAATGTTCCTAACAGTTAATCCCACAGACTCTTTGAGTTCGTTCTACCCATTGGTGTAGGTCTCCCATTGGGGGTATGCATACTTAGGAACTGATCTCGGGCCAACTGTGTGGGTCTCCGGTTGGTTTTTCTTTTGGTCACTGGGGCCGAAGTAATGGCTCTTGCCTGGTATTTCTCCTCCTCCTGGTCAAAATGGTTAAATATAGTTAATTGTGAAAATTCTATTGTGGTGGAATACTATAAGTATTATATATTATATGTTGGTAATAGTGTATTCAGTAGCATGTTGTTATGTGATTTTATATGATGACTTGTTTGCATATCTAGCATATATCTAGCATGTTTAGCTTCATATCAAGCATGAGGAAATTTAAAATAATAAAGATAAGTTTATAAGGGGTTACATGATGTGCCATTTACGTGTTCCGTGTGTTTTGTGCTATGTGCAAAATGTTTTACGGGGTGGAGTAAGTCTTGCCAGCCGTCGTGCTGACTTTGTTTCCCCTTTAGTTAATTTTGCAGGTGATGATTGCATGATTTGGAGCATGAGAGAGATTTACACCTTTCTAGATTAGTATTTGGAGTTTTATTTTATTAGATCATCTAGAGGTTGTATTTAAAAGAAATGTATTTAGTTCATTGTACTACGTATAAGTTATAGGTAATTTTTAGTAGTTGGTTTAGCCTGTGCATTTAGATATAAGTTGTATCTAAGTGTGGCGGTAGCATCCCTATTTTCTATAGTTTTGGTTTTAGGCTTCCGCTATTATGAAATATTTTTAATTAATAAATCTATTTTTAAAGTAAAAATTTAGTTATGAAAATGGGGGTGTTACATTGAAGATTTATATGTAATTAATTATAAGTGTTATAAAACTTAAATTGTATAGTTCAATATCATTTTTACATGTCCAATGAACTTATACTAATATGATTAATGTAACTATTCAATTATTCATTGAAAAAAACCTTTTTTTTAACATCATTTAATCAATCATATTATAATTATCATTAATAAGAGTTCTATATTACTCATATAAATTTGCTTTTTTTTCGAAGTAAATTTAAAAGAATATGACATGAGAATCTTTTAAGTTTCAAGTTAGATAATCCCAAAGAGCATATTTTCTTCCCAATAACCTTGTCCATGATCGTAGTCTAACATTTCTCTCACAACTATTTATAAATTTTCGTAATCCCTGACTCAGCTCCCATATATGATTTGTCCTTCCTTTTGCAAATTAATTCCCACTTGATTATATTGTTTTTTTAAATCATAATTGTCCATGAGCATGCATGTGTGCTAATAAGCCCATATTTATTCAAAATGATGTCCAATTACTAACTCTTCCTAGTGAAGGTGATTCGCAACTAATACGGTTGATATATAATAACATTTTCTTAAGAATTACAAGTAAATTATATCATTAAAAAAAGATTACTTGTAAATTAGAGTACAAGGATAATTATAAAAACAATAGAACAAGAAGTTAAGTGTTTAGGAAATCAATCTTGTCAATTAAGTCCACTGTATCAGCTCTGGATCTGCATACTGCCTACTCTGGATCAGCGCCCGTGATTGTTTAAATCAAATTAAACCAAGTCTCCTTGATCCACGATTTATGGGGTTGATCTACAGTACTGGTTGGAGGTTCAATTAAGGAAATAATAGTAGCTAAAGTTGAGGTTTAATTGGTTGGATCCTTGGCTATATAAAGAGCTCTAGAACTTGGGATTCAGTAGACAATTTACTACATCTATATTCTAGAGATTACGTGAGAACTATATGCAGGTTTATTCTATTATTTTGAGTGTTATTATCAGTTTGGAAGTGTGTTTGAGGGTTCGACCTTGTTGGTGATCAACTATACAACGGACAGAGTCAGCTTGAAGATGATGAAGGCTTAGCTAGGAGTACTTTTTGTAACCATTAGTGTAGTATGGTTGGTGTGTGACTCCTTGTAACCCTTTGTGTTCATCTAGTGGATTGGGCTGACGTGGAGTGCCCCGCAGACGTAGGAGTGGAACTTCGAACTGCGTAAACAATTCCGGTGTCTAGTTCTATTTTAGTTGCTTTATTGTTTTATGTTTTATTTATCTGTTTCTAATTTATTAATGTTTTCAGATAAATAATTCTTATTAAAATAAAGTAGGAATCTTAAGCTTATATTGTACATTCAAGATCCACAATACAGTTTCAATTGGTATCAAAGCCAGGGAACTTAAGTTATTAGTCTAACCGATTTGGCAGCAAAGTTGTGTTTCTTGAACTTATAAGTTCACCATGCTTTATTGTTTGTTTTATATGCTCTCGTTATTATCTCACTGTGTGTTAAGTACTCCAGAATGGACAGGCATAGACCTCCTCCAGATGACTTTGAGGATGATGGTCCAGTGGTGCTATTGACCAAACACTTTAACAAGATTTTAAAACAGGTTAAACTAAAGAACAGCTTTCGCGGCAACAAATTTCAAAATCACAAAGGATCAACCTCAAATGTGTTGAGAAACACCTCGCAATCAAATGGGCCAAACCACAAACCATCTGTATCCCGCTCATCTCAGACTAGAGAAAAGATAGCTGGTAAAAGCATCCGCTGCTACGAATGTGAAGCTTATGGTCACGTTCAGGTTCAATGTGCCACCTACTTAAGAAAAAAAAATCAATGGCAGCACTAACATGGAGTGACGATGAAGCTGACCTAAATGCTGAAGCTGATACAGAAGAGATTTCTGGCAACTTCGTTGCGTTCACGGCCAGGATTGCAGCTGATCCAGAAGGTGAAGATGAAGCTGTAACTACTTCGGAAGGCTATGATTACAACTCGGCTGAAGATCTTGAAACACCTTTTTTTCTTATGAAATAGAGTATAAGAAGTTGTATCCCAAATGGGAATGTTTTCTTTAAAGCTAATCGTTCTCTGTGTAGTCAGGTAAGGATATTAGAAAAGGCTAGCAAAGTGTACAGAAATCAAATATCTAAAAGAGATCTGCTACTCCAAGCTGCTTCTGAACAAAAAGACAAGCTTAAATAGGAAGTAGTCAAGCTAACGCAGGAACTGACCACGCTCAAAAAGCATATCCAGATGATGGATACCACATCAACACTGGACGAAATTCTGGACACAAGTCGACAATCAACCACTAAGTTTGGCCTCGGCTTCATTGGGGACAAACACAATAGTGAAACTATATTTGTCAAAGCAACTGGACCAGAGCCAAACGATGTTCTAGAGACAAGTACAACAAGGAAAATGAGTTCAGCAAGGCACCGCCACAACATTGTAACATAACGAAATATAAACGTACACACAAACCTTATAACCCTATTTGTCATTATTTCAGGATTCGAGGACACACCAGACCAGAGTGTTACTACTTCTACAAAGATCAGAGGATCGAAAAGTACAAACAAACATTCATCACTCCGTTCACCAAACAGGTCTGGGTAAGGAAGTCTGATTACACATGTCATGTGTCCCTTCTAACCAAATATTCAGGTAGAGAAGAAAGGTGGTATTTTGATAGTGGCTGCTCTCGCCATATGACGGGAAATATCAACTTTCTGAACGACATCAAGGAAAGAAAAGGTGAGGCATCGTTTGGTGATGGTGTTAAAGGAAAAATCACTGGAGTTAGTACTCTAAATGTTTCAGGATTACCTAGACTCAAAAGGGTGCTACTTGTCAACGGGTTACATGCCAACCTCATCAGCATAAGTCAACTATTTGATCAAAACTTGAATGCCAACTTCACCAAAGATAGCTGCAACGTTCTAGATAGTCAAAAGCAATGCATCATGGAAGGTAAGCATTCTTATGATAATTGCTACATTCTAACTAATGATGTTATATGCTGCAGGTCCAATATGAATGAAGCTGAACTTTGGCATCAAAAGTTAGGACACCTAAACTATCGTTCTCTTGATAAGTTAATCAAAACTCAAGCAGTGATCGGTCTACCAAATCTGAAAACTGACTCAGAAGGCATCTACAGTGCATGTCAGGCAGGGAAACAAACGAGGACAACTCATCCATCCCTAAAACAAATCAATACCAAACATTGCCTGGAACTGATCCACATGGATCTCATGGAACCCACTCAAACAGAAAGTATTGGAGGTAAGAGGTATATCCTTGTATGTGTTGATGACTATTCACGATTTTCTTGGGTAATATTTCTCAGGGAAAAATCAGAAACCTTCGAAGCTTTCAAAACATTAGCTCTCAAACTTCAGAAAATAAAAAACGAACCAATTGTTCGAACCCAGAGTGATCATGGACGTGAATTCGACAATAGTTCATTTGATGAATTTTTCAACAAGTATGGAATAACCCACGAATATTCAACACCAAAAACACCTCAACAAAATGAAGTGGTTGAACACAAGAACCAAACTATCCAGGAGATGGGAAGAGTACTACTCAATGCAAAATCTATACCACAAAAATTTTGGGCCGAGGCTGTACATACATCATGTCACATTATCAACATAGTCTATCTTTGACCTGGCACATGTCAAACTCCATATGAAATTTGGAAAGGTAAGAAGCCGAATCTTAAATGCTTTCACATATTTGGTTCACGATGCTTTATTTTGAAGGATAGAACTCCCAGAACAAAATTCGAACTGAAAAACAACGAAGGTATATTTCTCGGGTATTCATACAACAGCCGTGCATATCGTGTTTACAAGAAAGTTACAAAGACAATCATGGAATCAGCAAATGTCGTGGTGGATTATTAACCCGATGATGTATTTGAAATACCACGATCTACACTGGACTACTCAACAAATAATCTAGAATCTCCTACAAATAATCCAGAACCTTCTGAAGATAATCCAAAGCCTTCTACAAATAATCCAGAATCTCCAACAAATAATTTTGAATCTCCTCCAAGTACATTAGACTCATTGCTAAGTGGGCTAGGTTCACTAGACGCATCATTAGCACCATCTACATCTGATCCAGGAACGGTTCAGATATATAATCCAGACTCTAGACTAGCTACACCGACACGCATTCAAAAGAATCATCCAGTACAGAATATCATTGGAGATCCAAACTCTAGAGTTCAGACTAGGGGGAAGAAACGTGATTATAGTGAACTTGCAAGATACGCTTGCTACACCTCAAATATCGAACCAAAGAATGTGAAGGAAGCTCTAACCGATGAACACTAGATCAAAGCTAGACATGAAGAACTCGAAAAAGATGAAAGAAAAAATCTCCTCAGGGGTATTGGTACCTTCTAGTCCTTATTCTTTAGTTGGTACTTTCTCAATACCTGTGTGTAGGATTTTTTTTTCTTTCTATTAATTTTCCTGTCTTATTTTTGCGTTTCTCGTGTGCTATGTATGCTATGGATTGTGCTCGCTTTATCTATTACTGAACTTGTTTTGGTTGAATTGCTTGTATTTGTTCCAAATTTAATCTATGTGTTTCTCTGAATTGATGTTTGAATCTGATATTGCTATTCTTTTTGTGACTTTGTGTTACCTGTTTAGTCCGGTCATGACCGTATGTGACTTTGTGTGTGTGCTTTCTGTGATACCCATTATGAATCTTTGCCTAAATTTGCTTTATCTAAATGTGTTCATTGATTTATGTTCTAATCTTCCTGCTTTGTTTGACCCTTTTATCAATTTTTGCATTTGTGGCTATAAGTGCTTTTTTTTAAGTGCTAGTTTGTCTTCTAGTTCCGGGTTTCTTATTTCTATCTTACTTATGCAGGTTCCTGTTACATATTCACGGAAACTAGCTGATAAGCACCAAGAATAGCTCTTATAAGGGGTCTTTATTAGATTAAAAGTGCATCGTTTTAACATCCGATTACAACAATTGCATGCATTTTAGCTCAATTGCGATTAAAATCTTCTAACAACATTTCTAGAAATAGTTTTGAAGTATTTCACAGGTTGGAGAGGGATTTGAGGCTAAAATAGAGCAAAAGACAAACAAGCTGAAAAGCAGTAGCGTCCCACGCAGCCTCACACGCGTGTGGCTGGGCGTGGAATTATTCCAGAGAGCCACCACGCCGCTCACACGCGTGCGAGCAAGCGTGGTCGGGCCAAGGGCCATTTTGGGAAAATTTGTCCCCTTCTTTTTGTCACCTAAATAAATCCCTTTTGTCCAAAACCTAAGGATAACTAGAATAGATCATAAAATTGATAGAATAGGGTAGAATAGATCTAGAGGGTTTTCTCCCTTCTTGGGAGAAAATTCCTTTCTTTCATAAGTTTTAGAATAGATCAAGGGCAAGAGAAGAGATTGGATTTTCAAGATCAAGGTTGTAAAGATCCCCTTTCTAAAGGGTGGTAACCATTCTCTTCATTTTTTAATTCAATACTTGTTTCTTTGAATTTTCTTTTCTCTTTCTTGTTTCTCTAGTATGTTAGAGTAGATTAGATAGGGGATTGGTGGCCCCATGGTAGATCTATGTGGATGTTTAATATTATTGCTTTGATTTGTGAATTGCTTGTTTGTTGGATGTTGAACTTGTGTGGATGATGTCTCTCACGCTTTGTGCCTTTTGTGGCCACATTAGGTAGCAAACCCAAAGGAAGTGAGTGTGTGCGCGATAGCGGCCACTCACGAGTCTAACTCACCCACATCTCCGCTCTTAGTCCGAAAGGACAAGATCCAAGAGGAGTGGTAGACAAAGTGTTCGATGAAATGCCCCAACCGAATGAGGATGTGGGAGTCCAAAGTGTGACTCCACTTGGTGATGTGCCACGAACTCCCTAGTCTATTCCACAGCCTGCACTCGCAAAACCATCCAAAGATAAACCACATGGAAAAGCCTAAAGCCCCAATCTCCACTTTACTTTTCCTTATTTTACACAACCACCATCAACCTTCCCCTTCTTACAAATGAATCCAACCCTTAGCACTCCCGTAACTCTTTCTCTTCAACCTCTTAGATGCCAACACACTAACTCGACTCCCATTCGCCATCCTTGAGAGACACGACACTCGGGGAATCTTCCTCGTTTTACCACCTTCGCATTCACACCTCACCACAATACACACAACATCACTAGCGCTAAGATATTATGATGATATTGTGAAACAGTCTCGACGTACAAATTGAGGGGGAGCATGGTTATCTACTTATCATATTTTCTAGTGCTCATATCTTTGAATTATAATATTATTTGGTTAATCATCTGGATTATCATATTATTTTGGATTCTCATATCATTTGAATTATTATCTTATCTGGACTACCTTACTGATTGGTGGATTCTCTTGCCGATGAATGCAATTGATTGTTTTTCTTTATCCAAGTGGTGAATATGGATATTCTCAGTGATACATGGATAAGATATGGATAGTTTGGGGAATTGGTTGTGTCTACAGATCATCTGGGCACTCCGTCAGCTTCCAATCCTAAATCTAGATGATCACCTTTGGAATTCCTTTGTCAAAAAGGGGGAGAAAATATTAAGGGGGATCTGTTTCTGGTATAGTGCTTTTGAAATTCTTTGAAATATTTTTTTATTATGTATGGTATGGTTGATGGATATCTGGTTTTGGTAGGTACTTGGATTTTTCTATTTCTATTATATTGGATTCATTCTCAGAGTGGATTATCTTTGAAGTATGAAATATATGAGTTAAATGGGTATATCAGATCAGTTGATGTGACTGTCAGAATCATTTTGAGTATCTACTATCAGTTATTGGTATGGTCTGTCTGATCCTATTTGAATTGGGAATAATATCTCTTAAAGATCTTTGGAAGCCTATGTCAGGTACATCAATTACGTTATCCCTCTCTAGTTTAGATTCATAGACTATTCATTGTAAACAAATATACTTGAAGGCCTATTTTAATGAAATTTGGTTACATATTCTGTTGCCTCAAAAGTATATTTGTAGTTTAGGTTTTTGACAAATAATTGCCAAAGGGGGAGATTGTAAGTGTAAAATTTATAAACATTTTGGACCTCCTATTTGTTGGCTTAATTATTATCGAAAACATTAGTTTAATTTTAATAGGTTGTCAATTAAGTCCACTGTATCAACTCTAGATCTGCCTACTGCCTACTCTGGATTAGTGCCAGTGATTGTTTAAATCAAATTAAACTCTTTAAAGTTAGGCCTAGCTTCTATAAGAATAGTTTTAGCTTGTGCTTAACTCCACAAATCATCATTTCCTAACATTACAAGAGCCATCTCTAGTGGAACGATACCTAAACTCTATACTATGATTTGATACTTGATGGACCCGTGAAAAAGTCATTGTCATTGATCTACACTACTGGTTGGAGCTTCAATTAAGAAAATAACAGCAGCTAAAGTTGAGGTTTAATTGGTTGGATCCTTAGCTATATAAAGAGCTCTAGAACTTGGGATTCAGTGCACAATTTACTACATCTATATTCCAGAGATTATGTTAGAACTATATACAGGTTTATTCTATTATTTTGAGTGTTATTATCAGCTTGGAAGTGTATTTGATGGTTCGACCTTGTTGGTGATCAACTATGCAACGCACAGAGGCAGCTTGAAGATGATGAAGGCTTAGCTAACTTGTAATGCTCATATGTTATATGATTAGCTAGTTAATTGTGTCATTATGGATTTTTTTTTTGAGAATTTGTGTCATTGTGTTTTGATTTCTCAAGATGTTCAATTATGTTTGTTCAAATTGTACCAACTATTAGCTTTCATTAATTGCGAATTGAGAAGAATTGGCTACTCATTTTGTTTACTTGCAAACTTGTAATGCTCATATGTTATATATTAAAGGAACGTGTTAGACATTATATTGTTCTATGTTAAGATATGTAAAATATTAATTAGTTTAATATATGTTAAATTTCTCACTATATTTATATTTGGTTGTTATACAAATAATAATCCTATAAATATAGGTTCTTGAAGTTCCTATTGTACGTTACTAGTTAGATTAATTTTGAGGATCCATGGATCTACTCCACGAATTATTGAGGATTAATGAGCACTGCGCTCGTGTTTTCCATGGATCTGCTCCAGGAACAGCCATTGATGAAGAATCGACGAGCTCTGCGCTCGTGCTTTCTGCGGATCTGCTCCGAAAACTTTGATTAAAAACTGCAAACTAAGAATTAATGAGTGCTTTGCTCAAAATCTTCACGGATCTGCTCCGTGAAACGCTTGATTGGCTAGGTATAGACTTGGAGAGCTTTGCGCTCGGATTGAACGGCGGATTTAACAATGTAACTGTTTTTGACGGATTTACTCCTCTACGGAGTGAAGATCCTCTGCGGATATGTTGCCGGAGACAAACACGCAGCTCAGTGATCTCCAGGCGTCGACTCACCGTTACCCCGGTTGCTCGGGCAATCCATGAAACCTGATTTCTGCTACTTGTACTACCTGCCCGTTTTCTTGGAGATTGATAATACGGCATCCATTTCTCATCATTAACCTTTTTTTTCGATCTCACTGCCGTTTTGTTTTTTCATTGTCGATTTCAGAAGTATAGAAATACTCTCCCCAGAGCCTCACCACTAGCCTTTAATTATAAAATTGAAAGAGCTATATATGATCCTTTAATTTTGCTGATTTTTGAAGAAAAAACAAGATAATATATTAATAATAAGAGTCAAGCTCTAAATCATGAACAACATAAGGAAAAGGGACCAAAAAAAACAGTCCACATAGTCACAGCTTCCCGAGCTAACTCGTGAGCAGTTTGCAGTCCATTTCACAAACAAAAAGCTGAGAGTAGAAAAACCTCTAGCATGTATAGTTTGTATTCCTAATTCTTACTTAGGTGGTTGACACTGATAAACTACTTTGTTTTTATGTGTCTCATTGCAAGTACCTACATCAAGATTTTGAGCATTGAAATAAAAGTTCAGAGTAGAGAACCTAAGTACACATAGTATTTTCTATAGATACACGAGCATAATGTACATTCACTCAATGTATTGTATCCCGTCATACTTCTAAATCATGCAAAAAAAATATGTACACACACTCAAAATCCCTCAACACTCTACCTAGGGTGTGAAGAAAGATGTGTTACATCCACACACTAAAAGTTTTAGTAGTAAATATTACACACTATAAGAATTTTGCTGATTTTTGAAGAAAAAACAAGATATAATATATATTAATAAGAGTCACGCTCTAAAGCATGAACAACATAAGGAAAGGGGACCAAAAAACAACCCACACAGGTAGACTTAGACAAAACTTTCCGGGCTAGCTCGTGGGCAATTAGTAGTCCATTTTATAAACAAAAAGTTGAGATTAGAAAAATCTATAGATATTTTCCTAATGCAATCAAGTCAAATGACAGGTATATAACATGTATTCCTAATTCTTACTCAGGTGGTTGACACTGATACATTGCTATTCCTGCAAAGCAAGAAAATCGCAGGAAGAAAAGAACACATTCTAGTACAGTGAATCCACCACTAACTTCACATATCAAGGGATTCACTACGAAGCTCTCGACTTTCTATACATTAGTCTTTCCCATTTTAAGGAGTCCCGGAATGGCAACCAAAGTGTTATCGAAGACGACGAGGATTCGATGCCAAAAACATATGTAATATGCCAGTTTGTGTCAGTGGATACGCATTCTTCACCCGTACAGCTCAACCCTAACGATGTAAGTATCACAATCAGAAGGTTTTATAGACCTGAAGAGTTTAATGCAATGGATGCTTACCTCTCTGACATCCATACGGTAACCTTAATTAATCTGCATAAATTCTTTATTCTATTTGTATGGATCAAGATTTCACATGTTACAATGGGGTTTCTCTTTGCTTGAAATATATATGTTGTTTAAATGCACTTTGTAACACCCCAATTTTCAACTCTTACATTTATTACAAATCCGTAATAATACATCAGCGGAAGCTTACATCTTATCAGCAGAAAACTGGGTGCTACCGCCACACCTAGAGTGAATTCTATCACCTCTTTGACAAACTCCACTCTAAGTGCACAGGCTAAACTTACAACACCAACATACTACAACAACATCATAGGAGACCTCAACCTGCACTTCTCTTCTATTCTGAGCTCATCGGCCACAGAGGTACTCACTAAACTGCATCTGATAAAGGGCACAATGAAGTGCAGTTAGCGCGACGGCTAAGTAAGAAAATCCATTGTCACTTTAGAGTAGACAAAGGTTTGAAAACATAGATAATCTGAAAGCTTTATAAAGTGTTACCCATGATTTAAAAATCTGCCTGCAATCAAACGATTTATGAATAGTATAAAAGCGTATAAACGTTAAATCTTGTAAAGCTTTTCTCAAATAAGAATAATGGCATAACTGCCGCTCAAAAATCATTTTCATGCCCTTTTCAGACAAGTTTGCAAAATTTCACATTTCTAGGAATTCCATCATTTGCAAATAGAACCGCAGCTCTAATG
>NXFB01000227.1:112606-123425 GCA_002525835.2 Ipomoea batatas | reverse complement strand
GATTATCGGTTTTTGAATCGATGGATCAGTGATTTGCACCGTTACTATCATCATTAGTTTTGAATTTTGATAGTATGATTTGAAATCATAATTTTAAAACAATCTCCTTTTTTGATCCAAACCATATGTGTTAATAATGATAACATTTTGTAACATTTTATAGTTATTACTATCCAATATCAGGGGTTACGATTGAGAAAATTGATTGTTCAGTTATTACTGTTACACAAACATTATTTCAGTAATAACGGTTATCGGCTTTTGAACTGAAAATCAATATATCGTAGCATTGTTATCATTATTGTTTCTAGATTGTGATGTCCACTTTGATTGAGTATTAATATTTGATTTTGTATCCATATTTTAATGAGTTTTTTTTTATGCATATAATTAATGTAAATGCATAATATTATGATTTAAATTATGTAATTTAATTTTGTGAGAATTTAATTTGTAAATGTCAACATATCATATGGTTTTGATATTGTTAATATTTTAAGCTAGTTCTCATAAAGTTTGCTATATGCATTGAATTATTTTTGTATTGGGCATACAAGTTAAAACCTTTCAATTATTGAAAAGTATATAGTTATTATAGATTATTATTATTTTTCAAATTTTATAATCCTTCAAGTTTTGGGTTTATGTCATTATTTGAATAATAATAATAATTTTATAGCTCATTTTAAATTGTTATTATGATGTACAATTTATTTAGATATGAGTTTATTGAATTTCATGCATAATTGTTCACTAGCATAACATTATATTTTCTAGTTATGTGAATTTATATATGCTTTTAGAATTGCATATGTTAGGAATTAAAAATTCCTTGTTAAGTTGAACTTTATGTGTGGACTTATATACGGTAGTGCACTATGTTTAAGCATTTTAAGATTGTCTAAGGTGTTCACTTGAGATTAAAAGTCTTTCCACAAGGTGAATTATTAAGATTTGAAAGATTATTCGTCAATTATGCCTTTGTGTGAGAAAATATGACCATGGAGTATACTTGGAATTGTTTATCACATTTGTTGCATAATTGTTTTTAGGCTTTACAGTTGATGCCTAAAATATATAATCATCTAGTGATCATATAATTTTGATTAATTAAAGAGTAGCCACATTATTTAACTGAAATTTTGTGAGATCACATACATTCATAAATGTATTGGTTGTGATTAATTATATGATATAATGAAATTTAGCCCACAGGCAATTTTATTATGTTCATACAATTAATTAGGGTAAAAACATCAAACCATATATGATTGTAATTTAGCCCACAGGAAATTATGTATCAGAATATAGTTTTGGTGAGTTTTATCATTACAGATAGGAAAGTCAATTTATTTATCATATGGTTATGATATAAATAAATTGAGAATTGTCATCTTCTATCATAAAGCTTTGATATATGTACATATTCAAAGAATATTATTCTTGAGGTTTATCCACATAAAGGTAATTAGTTTAGTTTCTTTTGTGTATATTTTTTATGCATTAAAAGGAAATTAGATTAATAGCTTGGCACATTAATATTCTTTAATGTACATATGTCAAGTGATCAATACAATTTCATAACTGAAATTTTTGATCACCTTGTGACTAATTACATAAACTATAGTAAATTCCTATCGGTAGATTTTATCATAGCTTATGTAAATAGTCAGGATAAAAGATCAAATCATATTTCTTAATTTACCCACATGGATTGAGAAAAGGAACATCATTTGATAGTTTTATCATAAGCTTGTAGATGGATCTAATTGAATAAAACTTTAGCCCACAGGCAAGTTTTATGCCAGTAGATTCTTCTATCATATCATTTTGATAATAATTTTATCATAAAATTTTAGTTGAGTCTAATTGAATAAAATTTTAGCCCACATGCAAGTTTTATGTCACTAGAATCTTCTATTTGATTGTCATAAAACTTTAGTTGAGTCTAATTGAATAAATCTTTAGCCTACAGGCAAGTTTTATGCCACTAGATTATTCTGGTTAAATTGATGATCAAGATAAAATTTTATCATACCATTATTTTTTATAATTTATAACTTAAGGTCGGTTATAATTCTATGAGGCATGGGTTGCATTGGGACAATTTAATTTGTTCAAATAGTTCAAATATACCGGATCAACACAATTTGTAAATAAAATATCAAAATGTCCTTGTATTTAACGTCATTTCAACAATTTTGTTGACCAAAAATTGTCATGCCACAATAATATTAGGACCAAATGTGAATGTTCTAATAAAAAATGACTAAAAGTGGACTACCACCTATAAATTTAGGACCAAAAATGAAATTAACTATACATGTATATATATATGTATATATACATGTATATATATATATATATATATGTATATATATATATATATATAGTGTTATAATTATAATAGAAAACAAAAAAGTTAAGAATAGATGGAAGCCTAATCAATGTGGGACCGTAGGGAAGCTGGAAATCGACACTTAATTAAATAATTTAGAATCGACACCTAAGTTTATCACATTAATTTTTTTTTTGAACTCAAAATGCATATATTACTTAAATATAACATAGAAATAAAATTTTGTCACATTAAATTGACCAGTTACAAATTGAACTAAAAGAGATTAAAAACTTTAAATGCATTTAATATTTCCTTCCTATAAACATTTTCTAAAGGCTATATCTCATATTCTCTTCCAAAAAACGCAACATCACTTACCAATGATGCAGTATTGTTATTCTCCCATGAGAATTCCGCCAACTTTTTGCACTCTGCCACATTCTATTTTACTACGTAGCAGATATAGTATATACATACACGATAACGCCATAAATAGAAATCTAATGAATATGATGATTATATTCCAGGCTAGGTGACTGTCTTGATCCGAATGAAATATTTTTACCTCATTTTACTTGATTCTGTGAAGGTCATTTATGCTTAAAACAAGAAAATAGTTAGCAGCTCCTAGGTCTAGTAGATGAGAAGATTTATTTAAGGGTTTCTTTCAGCAGAAGGTGGGAGTTTGGTTTATGCTCCATTTACTCCTTATGGACTTTGTGACGAATTTTATGGAGTCCAGGATATAATCCAGTAAAATCAGGAAACTTCAATTATAAACAAAAATACTTAGCAAATGGCCAAATATGAAATAAGCCATTTCGAAACACACAAAACTTAATGATATGATCTACACACGTCCTACTTGAACTCGATATGACCTTTACACGGGTAGTATATACACTATTTGTACTTGTCTCAAACTAGATTATAGGCCATCCCTATGTGGTATTCTAAGCGAAGACATGGTTGGAAGATTAGAGCTACAACTTGAGATCGGAAATGATGTCGTGAAATGAAAACAAGAGAAAGATCAATCGTGTATTCGTTGGAAATGAAAATAGAAAAATAGAAAAAAAAAAAGGTAAAATATAAGTTTTGTGAAATTACTCGAATAGCCCTACCTGTATTTCAATTCTAGAACTTTGCGCCGCTGCGCTTGTTCTTTCCTTCTCAAATTATCTCAAGTCTATAATCTCAGTCTCTCATCTTCTAACCCAACCATATATTCGAGTAGTCTAGTTCGTATTTCACATACTCAGTCGCTCTTAGTTTAAACACAACATTAGTTGAAGCCCTGTACGCTTTTTTTAGTTGTTTGTGGTTTCGTGTTGTTCTATCTTTGTTAACCGTTGGATACTTATTGGATTGTGGTGAAAGCCCAAAGCCCCAATTTATTCAGTGAATACGATTAAAGCCCTAATTATGATTTCTATTATGTGAAATTTATTCTAGTTTTAGGGTATGCCCTAAGCTCCAATTTATTCTATGAATATGTTCAATGCCCTAATTTTAATTTCTGTGATGTGGAATTTATTCTAGGTTTAGGGTATGCCATAAGCCCCAATTTATTCTGTGAATATGTTCAAAACCTTTTTTCTTTGTCTTGTAATATAATTGCTAATTTACTTGCCTAAGTTTTTGTAAATTATTAATTTGAGATGTAAAAGTAAAATTGCCATTCTCCTTGTTAATTACTATTTTTACATATTTACTTTTGTAATCCGATTTAATATGAAAATCCGACAAGTCCAACCGAATTCGAAAGTAAGACAAATTGATGGGTTTGTAATTTTTTTGACAGATTAAATTATAAAATATTAAATTGAAGTCTGAAAATGGTTTTGTTTTTGAAAAATCGATTTTACCTATCTATCTGAAGCCATCCGACACACACCCCTAGTGAGAATTACCTCCACTCCCAATTCTAGGAGGAGACAAGTGTCACATCTTCCAGATCTAGAAGGAGGCAATGCTCGTCACCTAGAAGAAAATTGTAGCGGTGTGACCATGGAGGTAGTGGCGGCAAGGGGATGGTGGCTATGTAATTCAAACCCTATGTACAATCTAGTTAATGAAGAATATTGGCACTTGTACAAATCGGCTTAGGCGCTAGGCACACTAGGTCGTGCTATTTTCGCTTTTACTCGCCACCTAGTTGGCCAGTTGACTAAGCGACCAACTCGACTGAGTTAATTCAATTTTTTTTAATTGAATTTTTGAGTTAATTCCAGCGATGGTCCCCCGACTATGCTGATTTTTCAAAATTGGTGCTCGTCTTTTAATTTGGACGAAAAAGACACTTGACTTTCAAATTTGTTCCAGCAATGGTCATTTCGTTTATCTGCCGTTAGCTAGGCGTTATGTTAGGGGGTAAAATAGTCTTTTCATTAGGCCTAGGCGCTAGGAACACTTATTTGTTGCTTGTTTCGAGAATATCATCTTCAAGCAAAGCAATGGCCTTCCAATATGGGTTCAAAAATCCCTCGGCGAAAATGTCAGGACCCTTGTCGACGCTTCTTGTGGCGGCGGCGGTAATGATGGCCGGAAGAACACTACATTGTAAGATTTTCCCTAATAATATTTATATTATATATTATATATTAGGGCCTTAATTAAGCGGTGCAAGTTGACTAGGCTTATTAAGTGGTTTGGTTGTACTAAATAACTAGTAGTAGTTATTCAACCAGACTCTGTGCCTATATAAACATGTATTGATGGGATACAGACAAGCATTGTATAGCACATACAGTTCGCGGTACTCATACTGCTCGGTAGACACCAGTACACCATCTAGGGTTCTAAGTCAAGTATGAGACAAATATGGCTAACGGTCTACCGTTCATCAACTATGGTTCTAAGTATGGCTAACGGTCTACCATTCATCAACTGTGGATGGAGATTAATACTGCTTCCGCTCCCGCTATTACGAGGTCAGGTTTCTCGTAAACTATTTTGTATGGTTAGATTATTTATATCTAACATTTGGTATCAGAGCTTTTATAATCTCTGCGTGGTGGATTGTTTTGCCTAAAACAATATTAATAGTAATATACATTAAGTTTAGTATATGCTTCGATTATCAATTACATTCATCGTACTTCATCAAAATATGCATATAAAATATATCTTTTGATATAATTAAGCAAAATTATGTATATTTTTGAATGGATTATTTGTAATTGGTTTAAGGTTTTCAAAATTAATTTAGGTTGTTTTTTGAACTACTGATTCAATTTCAACAACATTAAGAACAACTTTAATTTTCTGAAAATTTGTGCGTGGAATTGTTTATTTGACGATTCACTTGCTGGATTTGTGCGAGCCGGAGAATCGCCATTTTTTTCGCCGTTTTATGATCTCCGTTGGGGGACTAAGTGACGGCAACAACCAGAGAAGTTTTTTTTCTGCTCCGATCCGTTTTTCCGTTGCTACGTGTTTCGTTTTTCCACTCCGTTTCCCGTCACCAAGAGTTTCCCCTCCGATTGCGTACCTCTCCTTTCCGGTGATGGAGATGGCTCGACGGCGAGCTTTGGTTGTTGGTGTCGCGGACAGAGGGTGGCGTCGGCGGTCTGAATTTTGGGTCGACGATGGCAACCTACTAGGCGTTAATCTCCTCCTTTAGGCGACGTTTCTTCTTCTCCAGCGAGCGGGTGTCGACGAAGGGCGAGTAGCGACGATCGATCGACGCATATCTCACTGGATTAAGTTCGCCGGTGCCTTTTGATGACGTCGACGCATTGGCAAGCGGTGGCGTCGCAATGAGAGACGGATGAGGTGGGCCGTCGCTGGTTCTCTTTCCTCCTCTCCATAAGGTCGTCGATGTGGCGCTGGTGTTCACTTGGAACTGCAGGTGGCGGGCGACGGGTGGCGTCCGGCTGAGGAAGACGACGACAGCGAGGCAAGATGGCGTACGGCTGCTGCTTCTTCCCTGCCTCCCGTCGGCGCCGCATCAGGAATGGTTTTACTCCTTGGCTGATTAAACATACGGAGAAGATGATGGGTACGGTTATAATATATGGGTCGGGTTTGGTTTATTGGGCCAGATCTGGTCTACTATTAAAAAAAATTGGGCCTACTTTACTGATTTGGGTTTGCTTTAGTTTTTTTTTTCCCATCATATTTGGACTTCTTCTAGTTTAATTATTCAGTTTAATTCCACCTTATTTTGTTATTAAATTATTATTCAACTTTAGACAAATATTAAGTATTTAATTTGCTATTTGAATGTTAATTTAATATTAAGGTTATATTAAATTGCCTAATGTATTGTTATTTAAGGATATTTGGGTTAATAATACATTAATATGCAAATTCAAGCATGCTAGGTATATTTGTAAAAATATTTAACTTATTGTTTCAATTATACATTCATTAAAGTATGCATTAAGGTTGAATTTAGCGTATTATTACCTAATATTATATATCATTCAATTTTGGATCCTTGGGCCATTTAACACTTTATGGCCTATTAAGACATGTTTTTGGTTTCTCATTTAATTTGAGCATATTTTAGTCCTATATTTGACTTGGGACTTTAAAACCTATTTTGAACAAGCTATTTGGGCCCTTTCTTGGGTCAATATAGTAAGGATCTTACAATAATTGATTGATATTTTAATAATAATTATACCTCCCTTTGGGTTTATATAACATGGTTATTCAGTTTTAATAATTACTAACTACCATATTTTATTAATGGTATTCATCGTTGGAATAATATTAAGTTTGGATCTATTTCAGTACCAGACCATTACCTCATATTAGAACTAAAATCATAATTCAAAAAACTAAGTGAATTATGGCATAAATGGCAATAGTCAATTGCCTAGCAAATATGTTTTTCCAAAATTACTGAATTAATTCAAAACCACTGTCCATAACTCAATTAATAATATTATTATCATTAATGGCAAAATTGCAAATAATGCAAAAAGGCAATAAATAGCCATAATAATATTATTAAATGGAGACTAGATGAGAAAAAATACTAGTTATAACCACTAACTTTAGAAACATTTTCGGATATAATTTTGAAAACTTGATAAAATTTGAAGTCCGAAAAAACAATAATGTCAAGAAAATGATAATATCCATAATATTTTCTTACTAGAACATTATCACATGAACTTAATTGGAAACAATTCCGGAGTCATAACTGAATACCATATTAATATTAATGGTATCATTAATTAAAATATTTAATGGTAATAAGCAACATTATAATAATCACCATTAATATTTAACAATGAAAACCAAATTATGGTAATACACCTTCTTAATGTTTCCATACTTGTAAATATAAAATATGTGATTAGTCCAAATTAGCGGTTAACTGTAACTGTAGCACTAATTACCAATTAATAATAAAAGATAATTAATGACATACCTTAATGATGCAAACCGCATCTTCCCATTGCGCTAGCAACGATGACAATTCACAAGAGAAGAAAAAAAACTTCATAATTCTCTCATCTTCATTGTTGGTGTTAGTAGCCTTAATGTAGCGTCCAATGATACGAAAGAGATTTATTGGTAGCACTTAATTACCAACATTAATAGTCATGTAATAAAATGAATTGATATGGGTAATCTTACCAATGTACCAAATATGGCAGATAACCATGAAACAATAATTATTATGTAAGGTAATAAATGAGATTAACCCCTAAACATGATAACAGTAATTAATAATGGCAAATAATAACTAAAATAAAGGCAAAACTGTAATTAAGGGATGCCATATACTAATCTCAATTTACCACATAATAATTAACATGACTATTATAATACTTTCGGGAGACTATAGTTAAGGTAATAACTAAATTACCATTAAAGAATTAACATTATTATTAAGGCCCTGAAAACTATTGATAAATTGAAAAGCATAACCAATTTAAACAATAGTTATAATTCTTAACGGCCAAAATAATAATTAATAATCAATTGTGAGTTACAATTGTATGCTTTGTAAAGTGTACAAGCAATATAAGAAAATAACTAGAGAAGAGTGCTCAAGGACTTGTGTATATTAGTCAGTTTATATTTCATATTTAAAAAAAAAATTAGTTAACAGACAATTTCAATTAAATGGGCACCACATGAGTTTCTATTATGACTAAATAAACTGCAAACAAATGTTATTTCCCAAGACTCTGCATGAATTATTTTCTTCACAACCCTTTAAAAAGGTCATAAAATGAGAAAATGGGGGATATACACATTATTGAAAAGCTCTTTGTAGACAACATTGGTAATAGCAACACAATCTTATCCATCCTCGTCTAGAACTATCCAGGGATGGAGCCAAAAATTTCTTCTGGCGAGGGCGAAGTATTAAAATAAAATAGATAGTTAAAAAAAAGAAATACTTAATAAATATAATCATAAATATTGTTGAATATATGCGATAAATAAAACACATCAAAATTTTATAAAAATATTCATAACAAAATATGAAACATAATTAATTTGACAAATTAATTCAAATAGAAAACACATTATAAATTACATATCTCATTATTAATATAAAAAAAAGTATATATATATATATATATATATATATATATAAATTATTAAAGGTTTGTACAATAAAGGAATTGATCGAACAATTAACCTTAATTAGCACAAACAAAATCTACCAAGTAGTCAACCTAAAATCTTATGTAAATTCATCTATTTTTACTTTATGTATATATATTATTAAAAAAGTTATTAAAGAAGCGCCATATATTATTTATGCAACCTTTCGTATGGCAAAATGCGGCATTACCATCTTGTCTAGCTTATCCATTGTCTACAATATCTGTTTTCATATATTTATATCTAAAAAATGTACTATGTATATATACACACACACACACACACACACACACACACACACACATATATATACATATATACATACAAGGCTATACATGGGGTGGGGTGGGGTGAGTGGGGGCAGCAGCCCCCACAGTGGCTCTGTCACTGGAACTAATTAACACTTTTAGGCTATTAGGTTGGGTGACTCAGGAGAAAGCCACGTACAATTGACCGTGATTAAAAACTGATTTTTTCAGCAATAACCCAACGCGAGTTAGTGTTCAATTCGACCCTGGCTTTTGTTGATAGTCATGACATATACTAGCATTAATGCGAATTATTTATGCTGGAACTTGAAGGGCAATCTCGTATCAGAAAGAGTGAGAGACATTCGAGGGATAAGAACTTTGGTTCCTTCATGTATCCCATTAACTATTCTTGCTTCAACAATGTGATCTGTCAATCTTGTGATGATTAATAGTATAGATTGCATTGTAGGGAAATATATGTACTGTATTATTACGATTAGTAATTTTAATCTAGAATTGTATTACGAATAGGAACAGGGAAGAATATATTTTATTAGGAATTGTATTACCATATTTTAATGTACAATTGTACTACGAATAGGAATGGTATTACCATATTTTACAATATTACGCAAACGTTAATAATATAGGAGTGTTTTAGACGGGGAGTTAAAATTGAGGATTTTGTTTTTATTAATAGTATAGATTATAAGTTTTATTTTATTATTAGATAATAATAATATTAATTTTAATAATAACATTATTATTATTATTATTATTATTATTATTATTATTATTATTATTACATATTTTTAAGGGTATTTATGTCTTTAAACCAACCAAACATTATAATATAATTCCTAAAGTCTATTCCTTCTACGAACCAAACAATAGAATACAATTCCTATTATTCCTTATTGAAGAGCATTCCTATTACATCAAAATTAATTCCGTGAACCAAACATTCTGTTAAGGTGTTCCTTTATGGCAGGGCTCAAAATTTGTTGTTAAGGTATGCATTTGATGGTCTTTTCAAGTTAGGTAAAAATAATAATAATAATAATAATAATAATGAATTCTTGATAATGTAACTGTATAATTTTATATAAAGTAACGGTCACAAAATGTTAAACACATTTGGGATAAAAATATTTTTTTTGCATTTTTAGTCCCAAAACTATAGTGGCACTATCAGGATTGATCCACGACTTTTAAACTTTACAATTTCGGTCCACGGCTATTGTTGTTGTTGTAAAAATGGTCCTTTCGGCAACTTTTTAGTCAATTTCTCGCCGGGAAAAAAACACCATCGGATTTTTCACTTGGAAAAAAAACTGGCAGATTTTCTGTCACTTTCTCGCCGAGAAAAAAAATTCCCCTTTCAAGCAGGGTTAACATCGATTGCGAACAAGAAGAAAACACCGATTGTCATCTTCAAATTCAATAATTTTTTTTTAAAAGAATTTTTTCATTTTGATTTTTTTATTGAAAAATGATTGTATTAAATATTTAAACTTTAAATTTAAACTAAAAATCAAAACAAAAATTTCTCAAAAAAAAAAAATCAAAACAATTTTGAATTTGTACTTAATTTTACTAAGATTATGTAGAAATGAATTAGTGTTAACTTTGATTAGTTTACCAC
>NXFB01000227.1:63070-77794 GCA_002525835.2 Ipomoea batatas | reverse complement strand
TTGAGTCTTGGTTTGTGATTCGTTCAGTTTATCCTTGTTGAGTATCGATTTGCACTGTTGTATAGTTCGTTGGTGTTTATATTCTATACGGGTGTGTAAACCTATTTACAAGCTTATGTATATCTATACTTCCTTGCGGGTGTGAATGGTGGTTACTTAGCAGTCTTTTGCTAATGGTTCTTCGTGTATTTTCTAGGTTGGCCTTAAAGTCTATGCGTGAGCGCGATAGAGATACACCTGTACGAGGAGGCTTAGATAGTAGTTATGTTGTAGTCTTATGCTTTGGCCTGTGTGCCACTTGGGATGTTGTATACTTTGATTCAGTTATATGATATGACAGTTTAGTTCGTTTTATGTTTAGCCTGTGCATCTAGGCTGTGATATACCTAGATGTGGCATGACGCCCTTAGGTTTTAAATTCGCTTCCGCTATGTTTGGTTGTTGGTTGAGATTGGCAGCTTTTATGTTGAGTTTCTAGCTATCTCAGCCTATGTGAGGTTGGGGTGTCACAAAAACTGTATTTATTGGACCTTTTGTTACGAGATTGTGTTATGGGTTGGGCCTTATGGACCAGTTGATGGGAGAGAAAGATGAGGGTTTCACAATTGCTTTCACTATCGCTGAGTTCTTTGCCATGAATATGAGGTTGGGCGGTGATGATGCACCTGATCTAGAGGCTTCCGATGATGATGAGGACGATGAGGAGAACGAGGAGGATGATGTTGCGCAGGAGCAGCGAACGTGGCAGGAAGGTCACTTCACATCCATCTCTGCTAGACAGGATGTCCACACCGAAGACCTTAACCGCATGAGAAGGGCTGTGGGGGAGAATGATAGGAGAATTGCTGCGCTCGAAGCTAGATTTGATAGGCAATTCCAGCCCTTCGGTGATAACTGATGCCTTCCTTCGACTATCCTCGATCTTGATACTTGACATTTGATACTGAGTCCAACTGGACTTTGGTTACTTTGGTTGATGGCCCCATCTGAACATTAGGATCCCTATGCGCGGGGTTCCAACTTTTATTTCTTTACTTTCTTTACTTCGCTTTACTTTTATTTTTATTGCTTTATGTCATTTACTTTGCAACTGCTTTACTTATCTGCATTCCTATTTAAATAATTTTTGCTTATTTATATGCTTTATTATCTATGTTTATGTTTTTATTGCTTTTATATTTCTATCAGCTTATAATAATTGAATAGTACTCCGAAAACCCTTTTGTATGTTATGTCTCCATTTCTTACAGAGAATCTATAATGGGAGCAGGCCTATGCTGGAAGCTAAAGTGTGGAAAGAGGGATGCATACTTGGTTTATCCTCTTATCCCTTTTCTAATTTTAAGCCCCGTTTTGATCTTTAAAGTGTGGAAATATTTAATTATATAGCTTCGTGTATGAGTTATGATAGAGCTTACCATGTTATATAGGATCGTTTGATGCATACCCTATATCCCAGAGTAAATTCCAAAGTGTGGAAAGGGATCTTTTATTTGTCTAATCTTTAGAATCCCTATTTTTATTCCGTTACCCTATATCGTATGGAACATCGAGGACGATGTTCATTCTAAAGTGTGGAAAGGATGCACTTTGTGCTTAGTATGTTTATATGCATAGAATAAGAAGTTGAAGCTCTTGGGAATGATAAGCGGGTGCATTTGCAGTTTTGAAAAGAGAGTTATTATTTGTGTTATCAAGAGAGAATTTTTACTGGATGCCCAAAAATTTTTACTCTCGAAATATCTTTGAGGAAGTTACTTTTCGCACCCATGAGAGTGTTTAGAGCCAAATAAGTTTATATTCTTGCCTGCTTGCATGATGTTCACCTCTTATTTACGTAGGACCTTAGTCAAGGATCTATCGAAGTGGGAGTGTGCACTTTTTAATTTGAGAAAGATAAAACTAGCGAGGCCCGGAATTGAACTAACCTTGGTAGGGCATGGGGCAAAAGGTGAGCCTGTTGGTAAGCTTAATGAGAAAACAAAACCCTTGATCATAAATAGAAAAAGGCATGAGGGGTTGACACGAGGAGAAGTCGAAAAGGCAAAAGGCCAATCACCAAGAGTTTAAAATTGAGGGAAGCCAATTCGTTGGGTTGTGTTCAAACCATAGTCATCGGTAAGAATTGAGAAAATAGAGATTTGGTCAGCCGCTTCGCTAGGATTCGGGTACCCATTGCACTGACCTTCGAAAAAGCATGCAGGTCCATGTAAATTCGGGTAGCTCGATGACGTTATCCTAGGAAGTGAGAAGAAAGAGGGACCGCGCTAAGCCAAAAACAGTGAGTGGTCCATGCCCCTACCATCATTTACATTTACGTTGGGCTTTGGCGTATAAGGATGGAAAGTTGATTTAGCTAGTGCACATCGTTCCCACTAGTGGGATCGGCTAGAGGCCTTATTTAAATAGAAGGTGAACCAAAACTTTGGAAATGCATGCTTGCATATAGTGCGAGGAGTGTGATCATTTATTTTACTTGTTTATCTACGAAAGGTTTTTATTTCCCGAAAATATTTCTTGAGTTGATGACATCTGACCAAAATCCTTTGTAGATAACACAAATGATTTCTCCCGTTTCAACAGTCTTAGACACCCATCATTTTGACTTGCCGAAAGCTTTTTTTACATGAGAAAGTATCTCGGAGACTTATGTGCTTAGATAGAAAAAGTCTTGCTTGAGGACAAGCAAGAAACAAAGTGTGGAAAATTTGATAAGCCTCCGAGATACCCTTAAATCAAGCACATATTAGGGTGTTTTATCACGTTTATAGCATCCCTACATGGTGAATTATGCTCATAATTTCTTGAAAATCACTAACCTACACACAGAAGCTACTTTTAGCCTAAAGGAGGTAAAACAGGAGTCTCGGGAGCAAAAAGGAGCAAAAGTTGAGCTCAAAGAACTAATCAGGCAAGAACGGAGCCCCGAAGGACCAAACTGGATGGCTACACGCGTGTGAGCGTGCGTGGAATTAATCCAGTAAGCTCCCACGCAATTCACACGCGTGTGGATGGCGTGGAGACGGTGCTGCGTGAATTTCGTCTAGGGTTGCTATTTCGGGAACTATTTAAACCCCTTTGATGAATTTTCAGAGAGGTTCCTAGCAATTTTAGTTTTCCTTTTCTTTAGTTTTTTCTTTTGGAGATCTTTCTCCATTTTTCTTAGTTGTTTAGATTAGATCAATCTCCATTGTAGCAAGACAACAAGCTTGGATTGAAGATCTTCTTCTCTCTAGGTGATTTCTATATCATTTCTATAATTTTAGTTATCTTGTTCTTAGATTAAATTGGCTTTTGTGTTGAATTTCATATCATGAGTGGCTAGTTTAATCTAGGAATTTGGATTGTGTGATTGAATGTTGCTAGTGTGATGATCTTATCTCTATATCTTGGATCTATATGTTTGTGTTGATGGATTATCTATTCTTGTCTTTTGATTGTTGTTTTGATGAGATCTTGTTTGGATCTGGCCAATCTAGATGAGAGATTGAGCTCTTGACTCTTTCATGTCTTTGATTAGAGTTAGGATTTGAAGCTTTACACAATCAAAGTTCCTATGGACTTCTTGAAAAGAACGATAGGATAGTGTGTAGCTTATGTGTTTGATAAAATTCCTCTTAGAGATTTGGATGCTTGAAGGCACTCCTTAGTCAAGAAACCTTAGTACACAAGGATGGAAAAGGACTAAGACAACACACTCTTGAATAGACAATATCCTAGCATTCCCAGATACATTACCTTAGTCACACTACAATGCAACATACAATAACACTATCCAATTCCTACCCCTTCTACATATTTACAAATCTTTTTACTTTACTCTATTCTCTTGCACCCAAACTAAACCAAATGAACTCCTTCACTTACAATCCACTCATCTCCACACTCGAATCCAATGCATGACCCAATCAAGTAAACTCCCGAACACTTGACACACCTCCACGTCCTTCCTTCGAGACCGACACTCGGGGAGTCACTTACTTTCCGTTTTAACATACAAATATCTTTTGACATTTCACCCTATGCAAACAAGCTTTGTCAACACCCCCACGGATTTAAACCCCCCCCCTTCGGCCTTCCACGCCATTTTTGTCCCAAACCCTATCTTTTTTTTTCTCTTCTCCACGCAAGGTGAAATCCATACTCAAGGTTTGAACACATATCTTATTTTTACTTCAAAGAAGGTTAAAAGCATCACCATCAAGGTAATTTCTTAACTTTTAACCATTTATTTTTGGATGTTCATGAGTTTGGAAGAGCTTGAATATGAAAATTTGTTCTACATTACCTTGCATGATTTTGAATGATTTGAATGTTTAAAATGATTTATAATGCTTCATAGAACTATCCTTTGATGTTTTCTTTCATTATTAATGATTGCATTGATGGATTGATATTTATTTTTGAGCTTCAAGTGTGAACACCATTGATAAACAAATGGGTTTGTTAGATTTCTTGTTTAAGTTATGAAATTAATGCTTGAATTGATTTGGAAACTTGTTGTAGAACTATTATATGCCATCAATTAGATTTTTCACATGCTACATTGCCCATATTGAATTTTCAATTTCAAACCCTTATTTTAGAATTTGGGGAAGAAGATGAAGTTGACTTTTTGAAATTCTTGACTTTTATAGTTGACTATCAAATTGTATTATCCTCTATGATGAAATTATGCATGTGTGTGATAATGGAATGATATTGTTGATATTCTTATGTTAGAATTGTCCAAAATATAGGGGAAACTATGGCGAAATTTTCGAAAATTCGTTAGCCCTATAAGCTTGAAACCCATTATCTTGACAAGAAATCTTATATAAATGCAATGGTGACTTATTTGAATGATAGTTATTCAAAAACCAATTACCATGAATGCTAATTTCTAAAATTTTGTAGATGGGACGCGCAAAAGAGATCGCAAAGAAAACTAAATTCGATCATGGTGAATCAAGCAGGTCGCGAACACGGCAGCAAGCTACAGTTCAGCAAGCTCCCCAGGAGCGTGGTTCAAGGTTACTAAGACACTTGACACCTATTCAGTTGACATTAGTGGATAACTACAAGGGGAAGCAGCTTTCCGTCGGTCGTCACTTCGACGAAAATGTTTTAAGAGAGTTCGGTTGTTTCGATGAGGTGAATGGACTTCTAAGGCACCCACAGCTCCGCCGACTTTTCGAGTGAAGAGGACCTACCTTCGCGCCTGTCACATATGAATTTCTGGCTACATTGGAGATCCGCAAAGAAGTCAACAATGCGAGAGAGTCTATCTCCTTCACACTGTTCGGCGACCACTACAGTATGTCAGTTAACACTTTAGGTGTTATTGTGATACCCCGAAATTTTAAACCCAAAATTTCTTGTGTTCGTAGCATCGCAGAATCTCGCGGTGCACTGAACCTAAATTTCGCAGTGTACCGAACCTAGCTCAATTTGAAGCTTTTGACTGGGATAAATTTGTGGTTTCGGAATTTATTCTGTTTAAGTTATTTTTTACCGATAATTCATCTGTTTTAACCCTTACCAGTCCAATTGAAGATATTTTCTTGAGGAACCACAAGACTTTGACACATGTCACAATTGTATCCACATCTTCCTCATTCTTATCACATAAGCCAAGAGGGATGTGATCCAATATAAAAGCCTTGTCTTCATTTCTTTTCCCATTTTTCCCTTCCAAATTCGAAAATAGAGAGGAGAAAGAGAGAGGGTTCACCATTCTTCTTCCTCCATTAATTCCATGGCAAAATTCCTTCTTAAGTCTCAATTTTATTCGGTAAGTTCTCGTTTTTATTCGGTAGAAAGCTTTGTTTTCCTTCCTAGAGCATGAATTTGAGATTAATTTCTTGAAATCTCTTGTTATGGTGTTGATTTGATCCTAGGATTTAAGGTGAAATTTGGGGAAAATCATCCAAGGTCTTTTCTAAGGAGTTGTAACCACTTTGAGGTAAGGAATTCCCTTAAGTTGGAATTAGTCACTTGAATTTGGATAATTGATTTTAGTTGAAATATAGTGTTTTGGAGCTTTAAGAATATTTTTGTATATATGTTCATAGCTTGGATATGCTTGTATATGTTGTATTTAAGTCCATATAAGCTTATACTTGTGGAAATAGAGAAAGGAAATCAGGACAGATTTCTGGCAGTAACTTCCGAGCATTTCTGGGAAAAATTGGTAAGGTATTTTGATCCAATTTTTTTTAGGCAAGTAGTTCTATAAGTCTAGAAGCTGCATATAAAATTTCATAATTTTTGGAGTAGTATAAGTATGGTTTCCGGAAGTCTTCCTAAAACTGGTCCAGAGAAGGAAAGATGCTGGACAGCCCACTGCCAAGGGCAAAGATGGAATTTTCTGTGTTAATTAGTGAACCTAGGTGACCAAAACTTTTTATGAATATCAAGTACTATGAGTTAGGGTTCTACCATAAAAATTTCAAGTGAAAAAGAGTTCGGGAACTATTGTTACCGGCTCAATCTTTCGGACTGCGCAAAACTGTAATTTCTGGACAGAGGCAGTTAGAAACAATTTATGATTATGGATTGTGTTAATGATAATTGTGAGGTAGTTAGTGAGTTAATGGTGATAAAGTTAGGTAAAGATATTATTATGATGTGTATTGAGGAAATTGTCATATGGAAATGTTGAGATAAAGGTTGTATATGGTGAATCTTGAGAAAGTAGTTGTTGGATGTTTTTGGGTTATGGTTAGGCAATGACCTTACCTATTAGAATTTATAGGTATTTGGATGTACGATATCCCCAAGTTATGATCTAATGGTGTTGATCATAGTGGAAGTTGTTGAGGACAATAGTTAAGGATGTTGGTTGATTTTAAGTGTGAGATGGACATGTGAAGTGTATCCAAAAACGTTTACGAAAACTTACGTTGAAAAACGTATGCTATTTTGGTATAAAGGTTGTCAAAACCTTATTGTTTGAGAAAATGATGTTTGAAAAGCCTGCGGGCGCTGGAAGTATTTTTGAAAATCCTTCAGGGGCTAATGAGGTAGCCAATTTTAATTATTGGACTCATTTGTGAAATATGTCCAAATGAGATGATTTGTTGTAAGAAAACTGAAGGAAGGATAACGTTTTCAAAACCGTAGTCTCTAAAGTAAGTGAGGAGGACCTTGATTGACCCACGGGTGGCTTAAAGTGCCATGGCCCAGTGGTCGTTATATTGTCAAGAGCGAAGTCTATTCGCCGTTATGTCGTCATGTTGGAATAAGGAGAGGTGCCCACGGGAAGGCTTGAGTGCCACAGCCCGGGGTTGGGATAAGGGAGGAACCTACGGGAGGGTTGGAGTGCCATGGCCCGAGGTTGTAGGCCTCACTCTTACTATATGAAACTAGGGATGTTTTAAAGCTGAGAAAGAAATGATTTTGTCTTACGAGACGAGCTTCCAAATTGTTGTATTTTCAAACCTTTGTCTACTTTTAAGTGACAAATGGATTTCCTTACTTAGCCGTCGCGCTAACTGCACTTCGATGTGTTTTCCTTATCAGTTGCAGATTCCGGTGAGCTCTGGATAAAAGGGAAGTGCAGGTTGAGAGGATTATTTGCTTATGTATAAGTTTGATATTGATGTTGTTGTGTCGATGTTGTAAGTTTAGCCTGTGCACTTAGAGTGGAGTTTGTCAAGAGGTGATAGAATTCACTCTAGGTGTGGCGGTAGCACCCAGTTTTCTATTGATAAGATGTAAGCTTCCGCTGATGTATTATTACGGATTGTAATAAATGTAAGTGTTGAAAATTGGGGTGTTACAGTTATGCTTGGATTCCATGATGCTACAAGCATCTCTATGCCGTATTTCAGACAGTTTAAAGAGGATTTTGATTCAGAAGCTGTTGCTAGGCAGTATTGGAGGAGCATCATCGACAATGCCCCTTATAATTCATCCAACCTCAAGGCAAACCTCATCACCAGAAATGCTTTAAAGGCTATCAGATTAGCCTTTGCAGTGAATCTCTCCGGCAGAACCACCAATCGCAACAAGGTCTACAAACAAGATTTGTTCTATATGTGGTGCATGGAGACTGAAGTTGACATCAACATGGGCGTACAAGCAAGGAAATGGCTCCAAACCTAACAAAGGCCTAAGGTTCAGACTGTTTTCATTGGACCTTTTGTTACGAGATTGTGCCACGGGTTGGGCCTTACAGACCGTCTGATGGGAGAGAAAGATGAATGGTTCACACTTGCTTTCACTATCGGTGAGTTCTTTGCCATGCATATGAGGTTAGGAGGTGACGATGCTCCGGATCTAGAGGCTTCTGATGATGATGATGAGGATGATGAAGAGAACGACGAGGATGATGCATCACAGGAGCAAGGCCCTACTCCCATGGATTTGGATACGACACAGACCTTTCACAGGCAGCTCCACGAAGAACAGATGAACTATTGGCACGAGCAGCGAACGTGGCAAGAAGGACACTTTACATCCAACTCCGCGAGACAGGATGTCCACACTGTTGAGCTTAACCGCTTGAGAAGGGCGGTGGAGGAGAATGATAGAAGAATTGCTGAGCTTGAGGCTAGATTCGATAGGCAGTTCCACCCTCCCTCCTTCGGTGATCAGTGATGCCTTCCTTCACCCGTTCTCGATCCTGACATGTGATACTTGATACTGAGAGTCCGTAGACACTGGTTACTTTGATTGATGGTCCCACTTGAACACTAGGATCCCTATGCGCGGGGTTCTGACCTTTATTTCTTTATTTCTTTACTTTGCTTTACTTTACTTTATCGCTTTATGTTATTTACATTACAACTGCTTTACTTATCCGCGTTTTTACTTTGAATAATTTTGCTTATTTACATGCTTTATTATCTATGTTTCTGTTTTTATTGCTTTTATATTTCTATTAATAATTGAATAGTACTCTGAAAACCCTTTTGTATGTTATGTCTCCATTTCTTATAGATCATCTATAACGGGAGCAGGCCTATGCTGAAAGCTAAAGTGTGGAAAGAGGGATGCATACTTTGTTTATCCTCTTATCCCTTTTCTATTTTAAGCCCCGTTTTGATTTCTAAAGTGTGGAAATGTTTCTTTATAGCTTTGTGTATGTGTATATTATAGCTTACAATGTTAAATAGGATCGTTTGATGCATACCCTATATCCCAGAGTCAATTCCAAAGTGTGGAAAGGGATCTTATATTTGTCTAATCTTTAGAATCCCTATTTTATTCCTTTACCCTATATCGTATGGAACATCGAGGACGATGTTTATTTTAAAGTGTGGAAAGGACGCACTTTGTGCTTAGTATGCTTATATGAAGTTGAAGCTCTTGGGAATGATAAGCGGGTGCTTTGCAGTTTTGAAAAGAGAGTCATTGTTTGTGTTATCTAGAGAGAATTTCGACTAGATGCCCAAAAATTTTTACTCTTGAAATATCTTTGAGGAAGTTACTTTTCACATCCATGAGAGTGTTTAGAGCCAAATAAGTTTATATTCTTGCCTGCTTGCATGATGTTCACCTCTTATTTACGTAGGACCTTAGTCAAGGATCTCTCGAAGTGGGAGTGTGCACTTTTTAATTTGAGAAAGATAAAATTAGCGAGGCCCGGAATTGAACTAACCTTAGTAGGGCATGGGGCAAAAGGTGAGCCTATTGGTAAGCTTAATGAGAAAACAAAACCCTTGAAATACAAATAGAAAAAGGCATGAGGGGTTGACATGGAGAGAAGTCGAACAGGCAAAAGGCCAATCACCAAGAGTTTAAAATTGAGGAAAGCCAATTCGTTGGGTTGTGTTCAAACCATAGTCTTCGGTAAGCAAAAAGCTTTATCTGGAGTCGGTTGTTCACATAAAAGGATCCCAAGAATTGAGAAAATAGAGATGAGGTGAGCCGCTTCGCTAGGATTCGGGTACCCATTGCACTGACCTTCGAAAAAGCATGGAGCTCCATGTGAAGTCGGATGGCTCGATGACGTTATCCTAGGAAGTGAGAAGTAAGAGGGACCGCGCTAAGCCAAAAGCGGTGAGTGGTCCATGCCCCTACCCTCATTTACATTTACGTTGGGCTTTGGCGTATAAGGTTGGAAAAGTTGATTAGCTAGTGCACATCGTTCCCACTAGTAGGATCGGCTAGAGGTCCTATTTAAATAGATGGTGAACCAACTTCGGAAATGCATGCTTGCGTATGGTGCGAAGAGTGTGTTCCTTTATTTTACTTGTTTATCTACGAAAGGTTTTTATTTCTTGAAAATATTTCTTGAGTTGATGACATCTGACCAAAATCCTTTGTAGATAACACAAATGATTTCTCCCGTTTCAACAGTCTTAGACACCCATCATTTTGATTTGCCGGAAGCTTTGTTTTACATGAGAAAGTATCTCGGAGACTTATGTGCTTAGATAGAAAATGCCTTGCTTGAGGGCAAGCAAGAACCAAAGTGTGGAAAACTTGATAAGCCTCCGAGATACTCTTAAAACATATTAGGGTGTTTTATCACGTCTATAGCATCCTTACATGGTGAATTATGCTCATAAATGCTTGAAAATCACTAACCGACACACAGAAGCTACTTTTAGCCTAAAGGAGGTGAAACAGGAGCCCCGGGAGCAAATAGGAGCAAAAGTTGAGCTTAAAGAGCAAACCAGGCAAAAACGGAGCCCCGGAAGACCAAGTAGGATGGCCACACGCGTGTGAACGTGCATGGAAATAATCCAGTAGCCTCCCACGCACACTCACACGCGTGTGAGCACTCGTGGAGACGTCGTTGCGCGAATTTCGACTAGGGTTGCCCTTTCGGAGACTATTTAAACCCCTTTAATAGAATTTCAGAAAAGGTTCCTAGAAAATTAGTTTTCCCTTTCTTAGTTTTTCCATTGGAGAACTTTCTCCATTTTTCGTAGTTTTTCATTTCTTAGATTAGATCAAACTCCATTGTAGAAGATTACAAAGCTTGGATTGAAGGATTACTTCACTCTAGGTGATCTCTATTTCATTTCTATTATATTTTGTTATATTGTTCTTGGATTAAATTAGCTTTTGTGTTGAATTTCATATCATGAGTGGCTAGTTTAGTCTAGGGATTTGGATTGTGTGATTGAATGTTGCTAGTGTGTGGATCTTATCTCTATATTTTGGATCTAAATGCTTATGTTGTTGGATTATCTACTATTGTCTATTGATTGTTGTTTTGATGAGATCTTGTTTGGATTTGGCCAATCTAGATGAGAGATTGAGCTCTTGACTCTTTCATGTCTTTGATTAGAGTTAGGATTTGAAGCTTTACACAATCATAGTTCCTATGGACTTCTTAAGAATAGTAGGATAGTGTGTAGCTTAAGTGTTTGATAAAATTTCTCTTAGAGCTTTGGATGCTTGAAGGCACTCCTTAGCCAAAGAAGCCTTAGTACACAAAGGTGGAAAAGGACTAAGACAACACACTCTTGAATAGCCAACATCCTTGCATTACCTATCCATTACCTTAGTCACACCACAATGCAACATCCATGAACACTATCCAATCCCTACCCCTTTTTACATATTTACCAATCTCTTACTTTACTACTCTCTTGCACACAAACCAAACCTTATGAACTCCTTTCATTCACAATCCACCCAACACCACACTCGAATCCAATGCATGACCCAATCAAGTAAACTCCTGAACACTTGACATACCTCCACGTTCCTCCTTCGAGACCGCCACTCGGGGAGTCATTGACTTTCCGTTTTAACACAAATATCTTTTGACATTTCACCCTATGCACGCAAGTTGTTGTCAGCACTTCATGAGATCGGACAACTTGATAATTGCGTTTCTTCTTATCATGGGGGATCTTAAGCGTCTAAGTTTCTTTTCTACTTGACTTACTCTTCTTTGCTTCGAAGGTTGCAACTTCTAACTTTTTCCTTCATTGCCGCTTAATGGATAGGTAGGAATATCTTAAGATCTGCGAATCGCGATCTCAAATTCTAATTCCTAAGGCTCCATCATTATCACGCTTAGCTTGCACGAGGTTCTTCATTATTGATCCCGAAGCTTCAACTTGGCGTGTTTTAGCTCTTCTTGGCGCGTCAACTTCCGCTCTTGTCGTTCCCTCATAGCCGAGGGTCTTCGAGTCTTCAGTCTTCGGGCTTCAATTGCTTTCTTCGTATTGTGTCGAACTTCAGCTACACGAGCTTGTTCTTCTAGTCTTGAGGTGAGCGGAGATCTTGCAAACAATGCTACACGCGCGAAGACGCCATTCCCGAAGAACGTAGATTGCTGTCGATGACTTCAAGCCGTGAGTAGGTTAGTCTTCTTCAACGAGTCGCCCGATCTTCTTAATGTCTAAACGCATAAGGTGCTACCTACCGTTTCACATCAACTAACTACTTATCCCTAAGTCTAAAGCAGGCTCCTAGGCAAAACTAAAACGAAGCGACTTATCTAAAAGCGATTAAGACTTACCGGGAAGACGCGCCCGCAAGCTGCAAACAACAAGGTTAACAAGGGCAACTACAAACAACAACGTTAACAAAGCACATATAACTTAAACAAACAAGGCGTGTCCTCACCGCGATTCCTAGAATTCACACATCCTAGGATTCTCAAACATCTTAATTCCTACTAATCAAATCCTAGAGTCTCAAAAGTTCAACCCTAGGATCTCTATTCAGACCTCAACACAGGCTCTGATACCAACTGTGACACCCCAACTTTTCACAAGCCGAGATAGCTAAACTTTAACACAAAAGCTGCCTATCTCAACTATCAAACATGACATAGCGGAAGCGATTTATAACCTAAGGGGTATCATGCCACATCTAGGTAAGAAAAGCACGGCCTAGATGCACAGGCTAACCAAAACTGAACCAACTGTATAAATATAAAACCTCAAGTAATGTCAAAACATCCGAAATCTAAACAAGAGTATATAATCTCATCATTGGCACACAGGCCCAAACATAAAGTCTAAAACAACATCAACTATGTCTAAGCCGCCTCATAAAGATAAGCTCTAACGCGCTCTTGCTTAGACTTATTGCATACTTGGGAAAACATACAAGAAACCATTAGCAAAAGACTGCTAAGCAACCACCACTCACACCCGCAAGGAAATACATATATATAATAAGTTTGTAAATAGGTATACACACCCATATAGAATATATACACCAACGAACTGTTCAATACTTGAAATCGGATACTCAACAACAACACGCTGAATAAAGGATAAACCAAGACTTCTCAACAATACCAATATTCAATTGAATTGCACAAGACAACAAGATATCAACAAAATCAAGAATTCAATAGAATACTCATAAGAAACGACCAACAAGAATATATCCAAGAATAATCAACAACCAACGAGACACGATATAACTCAAAAATCAAGTAAGAGACCAAACAAACCTCAACCTAAAGATAAGTACTAACCCTTACACTCCAACCAACATACCAATCCTCATACCAATCATCAAAGCCAAACTCAGCTCACAGAGGCAAATAATGCCTGAATCATAAAGGCAAATGGTGCCCAAAATACACAAAGGCAAATCGTGCCCGAATACATAGAGGCAAACAGTCCTCAACTACACAAATGGGAAATAGTGCCCATATACTCAAATGGCAAATAAAGCCCCAAAATACACAAAGATACTCAAAGATCCACCCTCCACATCCAACCTCAACCTCAGCCCAAGAACAACCACTCAGAGTGTTCATCTCAGATTATGAACAAGAGACTCAAAAGATGGACCAAGAGATAGGAATAAATACTCCAAAAACATGGTAAAATACCCAACAAAATACTCCAACAAGGTTCAGAACAAAAGGGGAAACAACTAAACAAACAGACAACGGAACAGGTTACTGGAACCAGAATACCAGTAGACCAGACGGAACACCCCAGTGGATCCCCTAGCTCCGCAGCTCTCCTCCGCAAGAAAGAGGCGGATCACACTAGCGGAACACCCTCCTCCGCCATCCTCCACCGCCACACACTTGCGGAAGACACCAATGGGGCACATTATTCCGTTTAGTTCCTCCGTAAGTGTGATCCAACCCCTCCCAGAACAGATCAGACAGAATACGAAATGTTCAGATCAGAATACAAAAATAGGATCAGATTACTCAGATTATAACTCCAGAAGCCAAATAAACAAGGAATCCATACCAATAAATATCCATAAACATCAACAAGCAAAGGATCAAGAACACAAGTTCATAATCCATCAAAGATGACTTTATAGACAACAACAAATAGGCTAACATCAAGGAAATCATCAGGATTCCAACACACCAAATAATATCATAGATTGAGAGTGTGAAAATAGATTTTAGTGGACATAGTGGTTACCTCTTGAAGCACACTTCACCCAAGAACTCTCAAACCTCCTCACAAAGCTTCACCTCCACCTTGATCATCTTTTTCCCAAAAGATCTCCAAAAGAACAACATAAGAACTTGTATAAAGATTATGAAAGTAACATGATGCAAGATATATTCCTAGAGATAGACACTTACCCAAGCCTTAACAATCCTAAAATAGCAATCTTGACTTGAATCTTGAAGATGAAAGTGTAGGATTCACTTTAGGGTTCTTTAGAGGTGAAAGGAGTAGGATGGATTATATTTGCAGGAAATGAAAAGAGGAACAAGGTTGTAAGTACAAGGCCTTTACATTAGTAGGGAAAGATCATTACATATATTATGTATGTATCAACTAGGGTAAGACATAGAATAATGGGCCCTTATAAAATGGGTCACACATTATT
>NXFB01000227.1:38323-56523 GCA_002525835.2 Ipomoea batatas | reverse complement strand
GGGGCTAGATTGAATGGATGATTGGTGTTCATGATCTAATTTGACGAATGAGTTCGATTTCTTTGGGGAATGTTGAATTTGTGTGTAAGTTTTGTATGATCTTGTTAGATCGAGGGCCCTGATCTCTTCAAGAGTATAGGATCATCTCTTTGGCGAGATATCGCAAAGAGATGTAGCCCACTACCCACATCTCCCGTCTCAATCTGAGAAGATGAGATCCGGAGGGAACTTGTAGACAAAGTATTCGATAAAATTCCCCAACCGACTGGGGATTGGGAGCTTGAGTGTGACGCCACTCACGACTATGTTCCAAGCTCCTTCAATCATGACTCAATAGAAATCAACACTCTATCTTGCCCTTCGAACCAACCTCCATGATATCTTAGCCCCATCCGCCCTTATTTCCCTTTGCTTAATTCTTTATTTTATCAACCTTTGCCCTCTTAACATTCCCTTTTTACCAATATCCACATGCTCCAACTTAACATTATTCAAACAAACCAAGGTAGCAAAGCCGTATATTCTCCAATTTGCCATCCGCGAGAGATACGACACTCGGGGAGTTTATGACTCTTCGTTTTAACACCCTCCATATCGCACATCCACCTTCACATTCACTTCCACTACGCTCACAACATCAATAATCAAGGATTCAACTAAACAAGAGATTCAAAAGATGGACCAAGAGATATGAATAAATACTCCAAAAACCTTGTAAAGTACCCAACAAAATACTCCAACAAAGTTCAGAACAAAAGGGGAAACATCCAAACAAACAGATCACAGAATAGCTCACTGGAACAGAACCCCCAGCAGACTAACAGAACTCCCCAACGGATCACCGCCCTCCGCCACTCTCCTCCGCACGAAGAGAGCATACCACCTCAGCGGACCCCTCTCCTCCGCCAACCCTCACCGCAGCCTACTTACGGAAGACTCCTGACAAATGTTGTGAGTATGGGGTGAGGAAGATGTGTGATATGGAGGATGTTAAAACAAAGAGTCATAAACTCCCCGAGTGTCGTGTCTCGCGCGGATGACAAATTGGAGAATATACGGATTTCCTATCTTGAGTTGTTTGGATAATACTAAGGTCACACATGTAGAGGTTGTTTGATTGAAGTAGTAAGGGTGCAAATGTTGATAAGATTGAAGGTAAGTAAAGGTAAATAAAAGCGGATGGGGGCTAGAGCATCGTGGAGATTGGTTTGGAGCATGTGGTAGAGGATTGATTTCCATTGAGTCATGGTTGAAGGAGCTTGGAACATTGTCCTGAGTGGCGTCACACTGAAGCTCCCAATCCTCAGTCGGTTGGGGAATTTTGTCAAACACTTTGTCTACAAGTTCCCTCCGGATCTCATCTTCTCAGATTAAGAGCGGGAGATGTAGGTAGTGGGTTACATCTCTTTGCGATATCTCGCCAAAGAGATGATCCTAAACTCTTGAAGAGATTGGGGCCCTCGATCTAACAAGGTCATACCAAACATACACACAATTTCAACATTCCCCAAAGAAATCAAACTCATTCATCAAATTAAATCATAAATACCAAATCTCCATTCAATCTAGCCCTTATCCTAGGGATTAGCCTCTCATAGGCTTTAACAACATCAAAGCATTAAAATAGAAAAGCATATCTACAAGAAAAAGTAAGAGAAGTCCAAAGAGAAGACAAGTTTTAAAATACAAGAAACTACCCAAAGGATCACAAGACTATGGAGATCCAAGTCTTCTTCCCCAAGGAGCTCTTCTTCCTCCTCCTAATCCTATCTAACCCTAACCTAAAGAGAGAAGTGAAAAATTGACAAAAGACTCCCCTCTCCTAGCTAAAATGTCCCTTAAATACTAAAACATCGCGCAGGATTCTGGTGCCGTCCCACGCCTGCTCACACGCGTGTGGACTGGCGTGGACGGTTACTGGAATATTTCCACGCCAGTCACACGCGTGGTGGTGCTCGTGGGCGTGGGTTCCTTCGTTTTCGTTCCTTTTGTTGTTTCTGGTTTGGTCTTTGTGTGCTCCCGTGTGGCTTGATTCTTCCTTTTACTAGTTTTTGCTCTCTTTTAGTTGATTTCAGCCTTCATACCTGTGGGAATTCTTCAAAACACTCCACACAGAACTCATTTGCAATTTGTTAGTAAAATAGCATGTAAACACGTAATTGCATTCCTTAAGACTTTGTTTTGGCAAGAAATCAACTTAATAAGTTCTAGATAATTAGGTACTTTTGGCGTCTATCAAAGTTTCCACACTTTAGATTGCTCGTCCACGAGCAAATTATACATTCAAAACCTTCTCATTTAGATGCCAAAAGTATCTAAGCTAAAGATATGCTCAATGATAAGCATTCATTCAAAGCACAATCTACCAGGAGATGTGAAATCCTTCACAATATCTTCAAGGAATGATCAAAATGTGCCATACACTGCTATGAATATTCAAACAAAGCAAAACCCTTGTCGGTCACAAGTTGGACAATTAATTAGTTTTCATAATGTCAAGCATGCAGTCCAAAAATTCATTCACCTCTTATTGTGCGAAAGCCTTAAGCTGATCCCCCTAGTGGGAACGATGTACAAAACCTAATCAATCGGCCTCCCTTATCGCCAAAGCCCAACGTAAAAGTAAGTGAAGATAGATCCATGGGCCTCTCTCCGCCAGTGGCTTGGGCGGTAACTCATTTTTCTCACTTCCTAGGGTAACGTCATCAAGCGACCCGACTTCACATGGAGCGCCATGCTTTTTCGAAGACGGTGCAATGGGTGCTTGAACCCTAGCGAAGCAGCTTTCCTCATCTCAATTTTCTCATCTCCTAGGACCATTTTATTCTGAACAACCGACTCCAGATATAACATTTGTGTATTTTGAAGACTATGGTTGCTCACCACCTAGCGAGATGGCTTTCTTCATATCTTATCTCGGGGATTGGCCTCATTGCCTTTTCTACTCTTTTGTTCGAATTAACAACCCCTCATGCCTTTTATTTTGGGAAAAGGGAAATTTCACTCAATGCTCACATAAAGCTCTCATTTTGCCCCATGTTCTATTTTATGATTATTCAATTCCGGGCTTCGCTTAATCTTATCTTTCTGAAATTAGCACTACTACACAGACGGCTTTTAACGTTGGCTAAGTAGACCCTTTAACGTCGGCTAAAAGCCGACGTTGATCTGGCCGACGTTGTAAGTGTACACATACAACGTCGGCTAAAAGTTAGCCGACGTTGTAAGGTACACATACAACGTCGGCTATATGTTACCCGACGTTGTAAGGTACATATACAACGTCAGCTATTTACAAATAGCCGACGTTGTAGGGAATTTGAAAACTACTAAAATACCCTACAACGTCGGCTATTTACAAATAGCCGACGTTATAGGTACCCTACAACGTCGGCTAATTACAAATACCCGACGTTGTTGGTACCCTACAACGTCGGCTAATTTGACGTAAGTAATTTGAAAACTACTAAAATACCCTACAACGTCGGCTCTTTACAAATAGCCGACGTTGTAGGTAATTTAAAAACAAAAAAATTACCCTACAACGTCGGCTAATAAGACTAGCCGACGTTGTAGGGTAATTTTTTTTTTTAAAATATTCATTTTATTTTTCTATTTACACCCAAAACCTGCTCAAATATATATATAGCTATCACAATCACATTCAAAACCTGTACAATTTATATTTATAATATCAAAATTAATAAAAGCAATAAATCTCACAATTGATAATAATTAATAATACAAGTTCATCAAAAATTATCACATTACCAAAAGCAATGTATTAATCCATTCAATCAAAATTAATATTCAATAAAATATCAATAATAAATTTATCAATAATTGAGTTTACATAACACTGCCAATATCACATTTCTATCTCTAATGTGTTTCAGCATTTTCAATAGAATGAAACCTGGACTAGTAACCATAGGCTAGGGAACTCGCTGCTCGAACAAATCTTTGATTTTCTGCTCATGCTCCTCACTAAATGCACTTTCTAGTGTTCCTGAAGAAGAAAAACAATAAATTCAATCAAATGCATGATACATACAAGTTTAACAAACAAGCTTACTGAACACACTTACGTAGGCCTTCTTACTGAAGATTCTTTCTCCATGAAAGTCAAATTTCAATGTGCAATCGCATCAGACACTCTTGCTGCATCAACACTAGTATTTGCGGTTCTCCTCCTCCGTGGCATCTTAAATTCATAGTTTAACAACATAAAACTCTTTGACTATAATTCTTTTAGCCTCAATTGAATAGGGAAAGCCCAACTCACAGAATCCTACTAGTATTTGCGGTTCTCCTCCTCCGTGGCATCTTAAATTCATAGTTTAACAACATAAAACTCTTTGAATATAATTCTTTTAGCCTCAATTGAATAGGGAAAGGCCAACTCACAGAATCCTACTGAAATTTTAGTGCAATAGCTTTGGTTAGATCCAAAAATTCACCCAAATCAGCACCTTAATCAGCAAGCAGGGTTTATTGATTTTGTTTTTTCAGAAACATTTCTTGTCTGTGCATCTTTAGTACAATATTCAACTAGGAGGCAGAGAGATAGTTTCAAAATTTTAAAAGTCAGGTTGGAAAAATACAAATGCCACCACCAATTGCAGATACTATGGCATAATTAAAAGGACATCAAAATTTCATGGATTCATACTCGAATAAGAAGAAACCGAGCTGAGATTTCTTACCATGGGATCGGGGGCATCCTCTTGTTTGCACATGATCCAAGGAACACCGGTTTTGAGACCTACAGCCATTTGTGTAAACCATTTTGTATACGCTTTACCTGGAGCACCAATTTCCCACTCCACCGGTCCATACTCGTTTTCAATCTGCAGTAAATTAAAGAACCCACAAGATTACTTTAAAGAAAAACCTTTTAATCTGCAGTAAGAATTCATGAGATATCTTTTAATCTGCAGTAAAGACAGACTAGCGAAAAGAGTTTGGGTTTCTAGAAGCACAATAAAGACAAACCAATAATCCATCTTCTAACCTGACTCATAATAATAGGTCCACCTTGAGGTTCAAACAACCTCTCTGACTTCATCATGTTGACAATTTTCGCAAGAAATCCTTGCATAGCCACCTTTTAATCACAGTCAACAACCAAACCAAAATGTAGTTTAGGAAACAATAATTTTAACTATAAAATTATGAACAAACTCGAACAAAGGCAATTAGGTAGACAACCTTAAAAGGGAATCCCCTGCACCACAATATAATACAGCAACTCTTTTTTGTCTTTTTTTTTTAATTAACAGAGCAAACAAGGAATTAATAAGAACTATTTACCCAAAATTCCATTCTCCACAAATATAAGGACCGATACGAAGATGAACATAGTGCCCTGCTTGATGCACCAGTTTGATGAACCTGACCAAATCATATCTCCCCTTAAAGTTGTACTGGAAAAAGAAAAAACAAAAATTTTTAAAATGTAAAATTTCATATTTTAAATACAAATAGCATATAATATAAGGGGCATGGAAAATTAGAAATTAATAGAATTAGGGCATTACTTTTCCAGGATGGTTCATGCCCATTCCAGAACACATAAGTCTGTATAACATCCAATCCTCCACCTTTAGCCTTCTGTATAAGCCCAGGCCACATCTAAACCAAACCCCCAACAAGTACAATTTTAGCTAAAAATAATAACATAGAACAATATGCAAATCCAGAAGCTGCCAGAGAAGAGAGGTTAGAACGAACTTCAGAAACTAACCTTCAGAACATGTTAGAATACCAAATGTAACTCCTCTTCCTAGAATTAATGAGTAAATATCTTTACATAAATGTGTTTCAGTCACCCAAAAAATTAAAGGGCCATCCCTTCCTATAATGAAATATGAATACTAAATGAAATAGTCAACTCTAAGACATTACCTTATCAAAAACAGGGAAAATGTGTTTGTTCAAATACTTGAGAAACTTGTTATTTGATGCACCCCTCTACATGCAGTGTATAAGTTCAATTAGTTAAAACATTTGTCTACAGAAAAGATAACAGTTAATAAAGATTTAAGCATAATCTTAAACCTCAAAAAATGGAATGGCCATATACAAGCATGATATCAATCTATCAATGGAAGCCCAACAGAAGACCAGGCTGCTGGCTTCTTAGAAAAGAGGCTTTTTCTAAGAACAAACTTCAGAAACTAACCTTCAGAACATGTTAGAATACCAAATGTAACTCATCTTCCTAGAAGAAGTAAGGCATACCTATCTACACCACAGCTGCTTCCTCGCTGGTCGATCGTTGCCTCGCCGCCACCAATCGAAGTCCTCACCGGTTGGTCGCCGCTGCCTTGCTCAATACCCTTGTCGCAATCGTAGGAACTCCAAGTCTCGCTACTGCCATTAGAGTTGGATTCATTCAGTGAAATGTTTGAGTGCCACCCCAACGAAGCTCGCAGAAAACATCTGGAATCAAAAAATAAGATCTGGAATAAAAAAGAAATAAGAAAAATACAAAATAAAAAAAAAAGAAATACGTACCAGCGGTGGAGGCTGCTTTGGCGTCGACGAGGAGAGGACGGCGTCGGCGAGTAGATGCTTTGGCGGAGGAGGCAACGGCGATGGAGGAGAAGAAGAGGAGCGGCGACGGCTGAAATGCAAGATGGAGATAAGATGGTGATTAAAGCTCTCAGATCTGAAATGAAATGCGGAATGGAGATGGTGATTGACTTTGCGCGTGGGAAAGAATTAAAGGTCTCTTTCAGATGCGTTTCGGTGGGACTGTGCTTTGCGACTGCGGTTCGGTGGGACTGCTTCGCGACTCCGGCGGTCCTTGCAGCGGCGGCGGCGGTTTGCGGGGATGGGTGGGCGACGGCAGTAGCTTGCGGGGATGGGTCTGAATATTAATTTGGGGGCGACGGCTGTTTGGGAGCGAAGGCTGTAGCTTTCTCCGAATTTTGGTTTTGGTCTAATAATTAATTTGGGGGCGACGGCTGTTGGGCCTTGGACTGGATTTATACGGTTATTTACACAATAACCGACGTTGTAGGTCAATTATATATAACCCGACGCAATACGACGTCGGCTAACGTCCTAGCCGACGTCATATTGCGGGGGGCCTGAGTGCGTTTGGTAATACGACATCGGCTAATGCCGTAGCCGACGTCGTATCAACGGTCGCCGGTGTGAAATTGCGATACGACGTCGGCTAAACACCTAGCCGACGTCGTATCGCGTAGTAGTTTTAGGTTGAAACCTTTAACGTCGGTTATTACATAATAACCGTAATAACCGACGTTAAAGGTTTTTTTTATTTTTAATTATTTAAATAACATATAACGTCGGCTAATTATTTAGCCGAAGTTGTATGTGATTTCTGTAGTAGTGTAGGGGTTGCACACTCCCACTTCGAGAGATCCTTAACTAAGGTCTTTACAAAATAAGAGGTGAATACCACACAAGCATACAAATTTTCAAATTTTTAGGGGTCAGAGAAGGGGTACTTCCGAGGTTATTCAAAGAGGAAACTTTTTTGGCACAGATTTAGCATTCTCCAAAGATAGAATGAATAACAACACATACTTGTGGCTTGATTATCTTTCAAACAAACAAGATAGTGCTTTGTTTAATTAAGATTTTCATTTCAAGCACATCTCTTTCCACACTTTAGATCCAACATCATCCTCGATGTTGACTTATAATATAATGAAACAAAGAAACAACAAAACATGCATTTTTCCACACTTTAAAATGAAAAGATGAGGTTCACATAATAGATAAACAAGGGATAAGAGGTAGAGGACCTAGTAAGCATCCCCTGTCATGTTGCTCAAAACTCTTGGAATGGATGACTCTCATGTTCTTGCAACGAGATCTGCATGTAAATATAAAATCTACAAAAATAGGGAATTTCAACTTGGAGGGTTATTTGTTAGAATAAAGTAAAGATGATAATAAAGCAAAGTAAATATCGGGTTGCTCCCGATCAGCGCCATGTTTAACGTCTTTAGCCCGACGATAATGACATGAGGATCTTGTTACTTAGCATCCCAGGGTACCAGCCTGCAACACTGGACTATCCCTTGCGCATTTTCCATCCCATAGTATTTCTTGACTTGGTGGCCGTTGACTTTGAAAGTTCCTTTCTCTGGATGCATGATTTCCAAAGTTCCGTAAGGGAAAACCTTTGTTACAATATGGCCCCGTCCATCTCGATTTAAGCTTTCCTGGGAATAGTCGCAGCCTGGAATTGAATAACAACACCTTATCTCCTTCAACGAATTCTTTGTTCTTCCTGATATGCATGTCGTGGTAAAACTTGGATCGCTCCTTGTAAGATCTGGATGTCTCATAGGCAAGCAGACGCCATTCTTCCAATTCATTTAGTTGAAACATTCGCTCTTGTCCGGCTATGAATAGATCTTCATTCAATATTTTAATGGCCTAATACGCCTTATGCTCGATTTCAACTGGAAGGTGACATGCTTTGCCATATACCAATCTGTATGGAGTAGTCCCTATCGGCGTCTTATAAGCAGTTTGGAAAGCCCATAGTGCGTCACTAAGCTAGTCAACCCAATCCTTCCTATGCTGAGCCATTGTCTTTTCCAATATGGCCTTGATATCTCTATTTGCATTCTCAACCTGTCCGGTGGTCTGAGGATGATACGGAACTCCTCCCCGATGTTGTATGCCTTGCTTTAGAAGTAATCTCCGCATGGGCACATTCCGAAAGTGTGTTCCCCTATCGCTAATGACAATTCGGGGCACTCCTAATCTTGTGAACAATTTCTTTAGAAATCTTGTCACGCTCCTTGCATCATTTTTCCGAAGTGCTTCTGCTTCAACCCACTTGGATAAGCAATCCACAGCTATAAGGATATATTTGAAACCTTTGGAATCTGGAAATGGTCATACAAAGTCTAATCCCCATATATCAAAAATCTCACATGCCAGTATGTAACTCTGTGGCATCTCATCTTTCCCCGTGATATTCCCAGTCTGTTGACATCTGTCACAATTTCTTACGTAAATTTTAGCGTCCCTAAATATTGAGGGCCAATAGAATCCTGCTTCCAGTACTGTTCTTGCAGTCTTGTTTGCCGAGTGATGGCCCATTTGATGGCACTCTCCCAGAATTTCATGTCCTTCAGCCTCTGTTATGCAACGTCGAATTATTTGATCAGCACAGACTTTAAACAGGTATGGCTCGTCCCAGAAATAGAATCCAGATTCTGCTATTAGTTTTCTTTTGGCATGTGTATCCAAGAACTCTGGTAATTCTTTTCCGACCAGGTAGTTAGCCAGATCAGCGTACCAGGGCGTGAGATAGAGACCCATCAACTTTTCCTCCGGAAAATACTCGTTCACATCTCCAATCATATCTGGTCCACTATCATTCTCCAGCCTTGACAAGTGATCTGCTGCACTGTTTTCAACTCCATTACGGTCTACGATAGTCACGTCGAACTCTTGCAATAGCAAGATCCATCTGATTAGTCTTGGTTTTGCTTCAGGCTTCGACATAAGAAATCTGATAGCTGCGTGATCAGTGTGAATAACGACCTTTGACATTAAGAGATATGATCTAAACTTATCTAATGCAAACACGATTGCAAACAGTTCTTTCTCGGTCGTGGTGTAGTCTTGCTGTGGCTTCGTCAACATTCGACTAGCGTAGGCAATATGCTGAAATTTTTTATCATTTTTCTGCCCTAGCACAACTCCAACAGCGAAATTGCTCGCGTCGCACATCAACTCAAAGGGATGATCCCATTTAGGTCCTACAAGAATTGGAGTATGTACCATGGCATCCTTTAAATTCTGGAATGCATTCATGGCGTCCTCATTTAGTTTAAATATAGCATCCTTCTCCAATAATCTAGTCAGTGGTCTCGCAATCTTTGAAAAGTCCTTTATAAATCTTCTGTAAAACCCCACATGTCCTAGAAAACTTCTTAACAAGGTCACATTGTGTGGCAGGGGCAAGGTTTCTATGATTGCGGTTTTTGCTCTATCGACTTCGATCCCCCTTTTCGAAATTTTATGCCCTAGCACGATCCCTTCTTTAACGATGTAGTAGCACTTCTCCCATGACAGTGCTAGGTTCATCTTCTGGCATCGTTCCAAAACCTTTTCCAAATTTCCAAGGCATTCTTCGAAAGTTTCTCCAAAAATTGTGAAATCATCCATGAATACCTCCATAAAATCACCGATGAAGTCCTAAAAAATAGCCAACATACAGAGACCGAACGGCATCCTCCTGTAAGCGAATGTTCCAAATGGGCAAGTGAATGTTGTCTTCTCCTGATCTTCCAAAGCTACTGGGATCTGAAAGTATCTGCTCATTCCGTCCAAGAAACAGTAGTAGCCGTATCCGCTTATTTTCTCGATCATCTGATCTATGAAGGGTAAAGGAAAGTGCTCCTTGCGAGTAGCTTCGTTGAGCTTCCTGTAATCAATACAAAGTCTCCATCCAGTTATCTTTCTCGTGGGAATCAACTCCTTGTTATCATTTTCGGTGATTGTGATTCCACCTTTCTTAGGCACTACATGAGTCAGGCTGACCCATGTGCTATCTGAAATAGGGTAAATCATTCCGACATCCATAAGTTTGATCACCTCGTTTTTCACGACTTCGAATGTGTTCGGGTTAAGTCGACGCTGCGGTTGTGCTACAGGTTTGGATCCTTCTTCTAATAGAATCTTATGTGTGCAAATGGCCGAATTAATTCCTTTTAAGTCGGTCATCCTCCAACCTATAGCTTCTTTATTTTTTTTTCAAAACTACTATCAGTTGCTCTTTTTGTATAGCTGAAAGATCTGTAGCAATGACAACTGGCAATTCCTTCCCTGATCCTAAATAAGTATATTCAAGGTGTGTAGGCAAAGGTTTCAACTCTCCTTCCCGTATTATCTCGCCATCCACCTTTCTTTTCTTATTTCCATCATCAAATTCCTCCCCAAATTCATCAAATTCATTCCCGTCATTTCTAACCGTTCCCTCCGAGACTTCACCAACAGAGTTTATATTTTCAACGAGTTCAGAAGCATAATCATTATCAATCAAATTAAAACGATCAACCTCTCGGTGTAAAGCAATATGTAAAGTGTTAAGCTCATGCTCAAAAGTATTTTCATTATAATTCTTAACACCTATGGGACATTCCCAATTAAAATCATGCCTCTTGGCTTTGGGCACTTCACACAGATAATCAATTTCATCATGCACGTAGTCAACGAAAAAGTATTCATCCCCATCTAGAGGATATTTCATAATTTTGGTTACGTCGAAGCTGGCGGACTCGTCTCCTACACGGATAACGAGTTTGCCTTCTCCCACATCTATCAAAGCTCTAGCAGTCGCCAAGAAAGGTCTGCCCAAGATGAGAGGAATCTCCACATCTGGGTCCATATCTAAAATCACAAAGTCCACTGGAAAAATGAATTTATCGACTCGGACCAAGACATCTTCCACTATACCCCTAGGGTATTTGGTGGATCGGTCAGCTAGCTGAATACACATGCGAGTAGACTTAAGAGTCCCTAAATGTAATTTCTTATATAACGCAAAAAGTATCAGATTTATGCTAGCCCCTAAGTCAGCTAAAGCCCTATTGAAAGTGGTTCCCCCTATATTAAACGGTATAGTGAAACTGCCCGGATCTTTCAACTTCCGGGGCACGTTTTTATGTAATATAGCAGAACACTCTTCTCCTAGCACGACAGTAGCAGTTTCAGCTAACTTCTTTTTGTTAGACAAAAGGTCCTTAAGGAATTTGGCATACCTCGGCATTTCTCCCAAGGCATCGATGAATGGCATATCGATGTGCAGTTGGTGCAGCATTTGTAAGAATTTATCATATTTGGCGTTATCGATGTCAGTGCGAAATCTTTGAGGAAATGGAAGTTTTTCTTTCGGCACAGGTGGTGGCTCTTGCATGATTTATTTTCCTTTTCGAGAAGGTTGTGGGTGCGGCTCTTCACTTCTGAATTCTTTTTCTAGTGTTCGTTCAGTTTGTCTTGCGTTGAGAGTTTCACCGTCGTCCATCCTTCGTTCTTCTACTGGAACAGATTGCGGCGGTGGTGGAACGACTTCTGGAAGTACTCTTCTACTCCGTAGGGTGACAACGTTCACGTCTGTCTCTGCTTGATCTTGTATCATCTCCATGATTTTTGCTAGAGTGCTTTCAACAGTCTTTCAATAGTTTGGCTCATCAAAATGCGTTGGAGGGTAATATGGAGGTATCTCATGAGTAGGATATCTCTGGGGTTGAAAATGTTGTGTTACGTAAGCTTGTTCATGATAATAAATTGGTGGTGGAGGTATAGGATATGGAAAAGTAGGTGGGTAAGGGTAAGGGTAGTTATGATAGTATTACGTCAAAGAAGTCCTGCAAACAAGTTTCAGACAAAGAATCGGAGTACAAGAGGTAACTCCTTTGACAGATTAGCTCAAGTAGTGTGTGGTTGGGTGCGAAAATGTAGATAGCAACAAAACAAAACAAAAGAAAACAAAATAAACAAGTTATCCAAATGATTCAAGATAGTAAAACTTTAAATTAACCGTTTGCCATCCCCGGCAACGGCGCCATTTTGACAAATGTTCTGAGTATGGGGTGAGGAAGATGTATGATATGGAGGATGTTAAAACGAAGAGTCATAAACTCCCCGAGTGTCGTGTCTCTCGCAGATGGCAAATTGCAGAATATACGGATTTCCTATCTTGAGTTGTTTGGATAATACTAAGGTCACACATGTAGAGGTTGTTTGATTGAAGTAGTAAGGGTGCAAAGGTTGATAAGATTGAAGGTAAGTAAAGGTAAATAAAAGCGGATGGGGGCTAGAGTATCGTGGAGATTGGTTTGGAGCATGTGGTAGAGGATTGATTTCCATTGAGTCATGGTTGAAGGAGCTTGGAACATTGTCCTGAGTGGCGTCACACTCAATCCTCAGTCGGTTGGGGAATTTTGTCAAACACTTTGTCTACAAATTCCCTCTGGATCTCATCTTCTCAGATTGAGAGCGGGAGATGTGGGTAGTGGGCTAAATCTCTTTGCGATATCTCGCCAAAGAGATGATCCTAAACTCTTGAAGAGATCGGGGCCCTCGATCTAACAAGGTCATACCAAACATACACACAATTTCAACATTCCCCAAAGAAATCAAACTCATTCATCAAATTAAATCATAAATACCAAATCTCCATTCAATCTAGCCCCTATCCTAGGGATTAGCCTCTCATAGGCTTTAACAACATCAAAGCATTAAAATAGAAAAGCATATCTACAAGATCAAGACAAAAAGTAAATAACTTTAAGGAAAAGGAAAAGTAAGAGAAGTCCAAAGAGAAGACAAGTTTTAAAATACAAGAAATTACCCAAAGGATCTCAAGACTATGGAGATCTAAGTCTTCTTCCCCAAGGAGCTCTTCTTCCTCCTCCTAATCCTATCTAACCCTAACCTAAAGAGAGAAGTGAAAAATTGACAAAAGACTCCCCTCTCCTAGCTGAAATGTCCCTTAAATACTAAAACATCGCGCAGGATTCTGGTGCCGTCCCACACCTGCTCACACGCGTGTGGACTGGCGTGGACGGTTACTGGAATATTTCCACGCTTGTCACACGCGTGGTGGTGCTCGTGGGCATGGGTTCCTTCGTTTTCGTTCCTTTTGTTGTTTCTGGTTGGGTCTTTGTATGCTCCCGTGTGGCTTGATTCTTCCTTTTACTAGTTTTTGCTCTCTTTTAGTTGATTTCAGCCTTCATACCTGTGGGAATTCTTCAAAACACTCCACACAGAACTCATTTGCAATTTGTTAGTAAAATAGCATGTAAACACGTAATTGCATTCCTTAAGACTTTGTTTTGGCAAGAAATCAACTTAATAAGTTCTAGATAATTAGGTACTTTTGGCGTCTATCAACTCCAGTGAGACACATTATACCGCTGGGGTACTCCGCAAGGGCAAACCAAACCCCAGATCACAGACTCAGACAGAAAACGCAATGTTCATTCCAGAATACACAAATAGGATCAGATTGTTCAGATTACAACTCCCAGAAGCCAAATAAACAAGGAATCCATGCCAATAAATATCCATAAACATCAATACGCGAAGGATCAAGAACTCAAGTTCATAATCCATCAAAATGACTTCACAGACAACCAAAAATAGGCTAAGCAACAAAGAAATTCTCAGGATTCCAACACACCAAATAATATCATAGATTGAGAGTGTAAAAATAGATTTTAGTGGACATGATGGTTATGTAACACCCCGTAAATTCGTTCAAGCCTTGAGACCGGTAATTGTTTCCACCGGGCAATTTATTTGATTTAATTGGGCTTAGTCTTTACAATTGATATGTGTGTGTATATATATATATATATATATATATATATATATATATTTCTTGAACCCGGAATTAATTATTTATTCAAAAGCCCAATTCTTGATTTAATTCTTGTAAGGGATTTATTCTAATTTGGATCCTTACAATTCATATAAGTAAGAGTATTTTTTTAATGGCCCAATTTCTTATGCTAGTATATATATATTGTCTCTAAGACATTTAATTCCTAATATTATGGGCTTTCTCCTTATTCTATGTATTCATTTATTTAAGAGATGAATCATTTGGCACAATAATTATTCTTGTACATAGAATTGTTATATATAAAGATTTGAGCTCATTCTTTATTAAATCTTGCACCCTAATATATACATATATGTATATATGTATTATGGTATATATATTCAAGACTTAGCATTATCTAGAAATTTCACTCTCTCTCTTCCCCTACTCATTCTTCACGCCATTTTCATCTTCTTCTCTTTCAAAGATTGGTCTTCATTTCATCTTCAATATTCAAGACAAAGATTGCTCTTTTAGGATTGTTAAGGCTTGGGTAAGTGTCTATCTAATGTAACCCAAACTACTGAAGATCCATTAAGAGTACCAGTTGGGCCAATCACAAGCTCTAAGTCCAAACAATTAAGACAACTCTTCATTGGTTATGTTCAAAGATGATGGAAATCCAATTCAAGCCCAATTGTAAAAGATGTAGAAGAACTCAAGGCTTTTTATAATTGTTTAAGTGTTGATTTTGGGGATTAAGTTAGGCCCAAATCAGCCCTATTATTTTTGGTATCTTTACTTGCTTTCTAGATTAGGTTTAGGATTCTATTTCCCATTATATTTAGGATTATAATGATGTCCCTATACCTATAAATAGGGAACAATCATATCAGTCTAGGACAGGCTTTCATTCAATAAAATTCTTAAGTTTTTCTTTACACTTGTGTAAGAAACCTTATAGCTAATTGTGGACTCAATTAGTGGCTAGTCGTGGACTCAACTAGCAAATTGATTCGTGGACTCGAATCAATCTTTCTTTCTTCAACCTTAGATTTAGGTTCGTGGACTCGTTCTTGAATCGAAGGAAACTAGATCCGACTCTAGTTGATTGAAGATTGCATCATCGAGGTACTTGAAGCTACAATGAGATTCTTCTAAGTCTTTGAGGATTCGAGACTAAGGGTTTCTTGTGGGGTCTAAGGTATTTCGATCCATCTCTATCCTTACTTTGGGAGCTTTCTTAGGACAATACTCCATCTTTATTCGAACCTTGGACTAGGTTCATATCACTACCTCTAGGAATATACCTTGCATCATGTTATTTTCATAATCTTTATACAAGTTCTTATGTTGTTCTTTTGGGGATCTTCTGGGAAAAAGATGATCAAGATGGAGGTGGTGCCTTGTGAGGTGTTTTGAGAGTTCTTGGGTGAAGTGTGTTTCAAGAGGTAACCATCATGTCCACTAAAACCTATTTTTACACTCTTGATCTATGAATATTATTTGTTGTATTGGAATCCTGAAATTTCTTGGATATTAGCCTTGTTGTTGGTCTGTGAACCTTTCTTTTGATGGATTATGAACTTGCGTTCTTGATCCTTTGCATATTGATGTTTATGAACATTTGTTGGTATGGATTCCGTGTTTATTTGGCTTCTGAGATATATAATCTGGGCAATCTGATCTTAGTTTTGTATTCTGGAATGAGTATTGTGTATTCTGTTCCGAGTCTGGGATCTGTGTTGGGGTTGCACTTGCGGTGCATTTAGGCGGTATAATGTGTCCCGCTTAGGTGGTCCGCAAGTGTACTGGTGGAAGGGTTTGGCGGAACATGGTGTTCCGTTGGTGTGTTCTGTTAGAACTAGAGGAAGGGTTCGGCGGAAGAGGCAGCTCCGTGAGGGCGTTCCGTTAGTGTTGGTGGAAGGGTCTGGCGGAACATGGTGTTCCGTTGGTGAGCTCCGCAAGGTCATTTCGAGTTCTGTTCCAGTGAGCTATTCTGTGGTCTGTTTGTTTGGTTGTTTCCCCTTTTGTTCTGAACCTTGTTGGAGTATTTTGTTGGGTATTTTACCATGTTTTGGGAGTATTTATTCATATCTCTTGATCCATCTTTTGAGTCTCTTGTTTAGTTGAATCCTTGATTATATTATCTGGGAGTTGGTTTGTGTTCATATCTGAGATGAACACTCTGAGTGGTTGTTCTTGGGCTGAGGTTGAGGGTGGATGTGGATGGTGGATCTTTGAGTATCTTTGTGTATATGGGCACTATTTGCCTTTGTGTATATTTGGGCACGATTTGCCTATGTGTATTTGGGCTCGATTTGTCTTTGTGTATATGGGCACTATTTGCCATTTGTGTATATCGGCACTATTTGCCACTTTGGTAGTTGAGGAATATTTGCCTCTATGTATTCAGGCACGATTTGCTTCCGTGTATATTTCGGGCACGATTTGCCTGTTTGTATTTCAGGCACCATTTGCCTCTAAGTATATGGGCACCATTTGCCTTTATGATTCGGGTATTATTTATCTCCGTGCACTGAGTTTGGATTTGGTGATTGATATGAGGATTGATATGTTAGTTGGAGGGTAAGGGTTAGCACTTATCCTTAGGTTGAGGTCTGTTTGGTCTCTTACTTGATTCATGAGTTACATCATATCTCGTTGTTTATTGATTATTCTTGGTTGTATTCTTGTTTGGTTGTTTCTCATGAGTACTCCATTGTATTCATGATTCGGTTGGATATTGGTATTGTTGAAAAGTCTTGGTTTATTCTTTATTCAGCGTGTTGTTGTTGAGTATCCGATTTTAAATGCTGAACAGTTCGTTGGTGTGTATATTCTATATGGGTGTGTAAACCTATTTACAAACTTACTATATATATATGTATTTCCTTGCGGGTGTGAGTGGTGGTTGCTTAGCAGTCTTTTGCTAATGGTTTCTTGTATGTTTTCCAGGTATGTAATAAGTCTAAGCGAGAGCGCGTTAGAGCTTATCTATATGAGGCAGCTTAGACATAGTTATGTTGTTTTAGACTTGTGTTTTGGGCCTGTGTGCCAATGATGAGACTATATGTACTCTTGTTTAGCTTTCAATGTTTTGACATTACTTGAGGATTATATCTATACAGTTGGTTCAGTTTTTTGGTTAGCCTGTGCATCTAGGCCGCGTTTTCTTACCTAGATGTGGCATGATACCCCTTAGGTTATAAATCGCTTCCGCTATGTATGTTTGATAGTTGAGATAGGCAGCTTTTGTGTTAAAGTTTAGTTATCTCGGCTTGTGAAAAGTTGGGGTGTCACAGGTTACCTCTTGAAGCACACTTCACCCAAGAACTCTCAAACCTCCTTACAAAGCTTCACCTCCACCTTGATCATCTTTTTCCCAAAGGATCCCCAAAAGAACAACATAAGAACTTGTATAAAGATTATGAAAATAACATGATGCAAGGTATATTCCTAGAGATAGACACTTACCCAAGCCTTAACAATCCTAAAAGAGCAATTTTGGCCTTGAATCTTGAAGATAATCGAAAGTGTAGGATTCACTTAGGGTTCTTTAGAGGGCAGGAAATGAAAAGGGAAATAGGATTGTAAGTACAAGGCTTTTATATTAGTAGGGAAAGGTCATTACATATATCATGTATGTATCAATTAGGGCAAGACATGAAATAATGGGCCCTTATAAAATGGGTCTCACATTATTTATTATACTACTAGTTTGTAAGGAATTAATCCTCCAAGAATAAATATATATATTGGGTCATTATATAGATATTCTTACTTATAAGAATTGCAAGGATCCAAATTAGATAAATCCCTTACAAGAATTAAATCAAGAATTGGGCTTTTGAATAAATAATTAATT
>NXFB01000226.1:100278-112869 GCA_002525835.2 Ipomoea batatas | reverse complement strand
TTAAAAACTTTAGGTGTGTGGTTTGTGTTCTTAGCTTAAAGTGCATGGTCTATGTACTTAAGGTGCTTTGTTTGTGAGTTTAAGCTAAGGTTCGTAGTTTGTGTACTGAAGGTGCACCATTTAAAAACTTTAGGTGTGTGGTTGTGTTCTTAGCTTAAGGTGCGTGGTTTGTGTACTTAAGGTGCATTTTATTGCTTAAGGTGTGTACATAACCGCACAATCGCGCGTGAAGCTATTCACGCACCTGAACTCTTCCATATATATATGATCAAATGAGAACAAGTTCTTAGGAGAGAAATAAGAACCAATCTCAACCGTACATTTGGAAAAATCAGATCAAAATTTTTTTTAAAAAATGTGGTGGCATCTTAGTAATTATTACCAACTTTATTATGCAAACCTTAACGCTATAATCTGCAATTCTCATACTTTTTCAGGTTTGCACATTTAGTATTAACATTTTGCGCATTTAGTATTAATATTTTGCATATTTAATATTAAATGATTACACTTGCAAAAATGCGAAAATGCATTGCACTTAGGTTTTGATTTTAGAGTTTATGATTGAGTTTTTGGTTTTATTTCACTATGATACCTTGTAAGTCATAGTTGTAGAATTCATATTATATTAAATGTATATTGCCAAGCACCCTGTGCTCAAATGACATGTAGTGACTTGTGCTTCAACAGGTTGAAAAAGTATACATGAACATATACTATGTAATAGAGTCAGTAGTACTAAAAAACAATGTATAGTTGATAATTTGGTTAATAATTATGGTATTATTACTAATTGTCAAAGTAAGAATTTTAGGATTCTAGAAGTTTTGGATTGGATCCCTTGTGCGCACATGAATACTAGGATCTGATCGGTGGCCTGATTGTGCGGCTCACGATTTACATCTGCATTATTGGCTCTAGGAGCAAGGTTTTGTGCGCTTCGAATTAGTCTGACGAAACTAGGATCATATAATTTTAAAAATAAAAAGGGAATTTTAGATATGGTAAATTATTAAATATAATTATGGTAACATTTAATAAATCCTAAAGGAAGTTTAACCGTGTAACATAATTTTGTCATATAAAAATGATAGTATAGTATTTGTAATGCAATGTACAACTCAATAAGTATAAAAATACAGATATAAATTATAGATAATAACATTAGTTCACTCTTATAAGTTCTTTTTTAACATTCATTCACTTTTATTAGTTTTTATTATTAGATAATTTGTGTGTATTATTTTTTGAATATATGCATATGAATATAATCATTTACAATTCTGTAGGTAATTAATTCTATAACTCAAGTAAACAATGAAGAATATAGCATTCATATTTTATTTCTTTTGTAATCTTATTCCTAATTCCTCAGTATTTATTATATGAACCAAACTTCATGTAAAAGTAAATATGCAACTATAATTGAGCAATCAAAAGTAGAATAAACTATACATATTTATATGTGTATAGTGTTGGTTAATTATTTGTTGAATCTATTAGTTCTATTCCAACTGTTATTATTTGACTAAAATTTCCAATATGTTAATTGCTCTATAATTAATTGTTGACGACTATTAATGTCAAATGTGTTGTGCGTTATGTATAGATTACAAACTTGGCTCGGTGTGAAAATTTATTCTACAAGGCATTATGCACTCTTTAGACATAGAGGATGCATGATTATTAGGGGAGGTTTAAAAGGTATCGAATATATTGTTAATTGTTATATAAATATAAGAAAATAAAGTTGTCTTTAATATTAGTTATACTTCGTAGAGAATGTCGTTATATGTGCTAGTCTGAATATTTGAGTTCAATATTCATTTGATCCTAACAATGATATCAACTTTTAGGTTTATAGTGAATGACGTTTGTGAAGATATGTAATATGATTAAAAAAAATGTAAGAGTTTGATTGAAATAACAATGAGAATCAACATTTTTCTTTGGGTATAGAAAGGTAGTTTGTCTCTCCATGAATATGTTCGTAATTACAAATGATACCGTCACTGATTTTAAAGTTTGAACTAAATATTAATATTCTTAATATTTATTCTTGGTCAAAAGTAATACTTCCTCTCTCTTATTTTATATTTCTTGTTTACTACGGAGTATTTATTGGTCAAGCCAATTATATCTTTTTCGCTTTTTTTTTAGTATTTTTAATTATTTTTAAATTTATATTTTGTGTGTGTTTATTTTAGTACTTTTAATGTAATTTATTACTATATAAATTATATATATATTTTTTGAAAAGATATAAATTTTATATACTAATACTAAACTTAATATTATGAAAAAAATTGAATTAAAAATAAGTTCAGTCAAGTCTCGTTAACTGAAACGCCCCATATATTCTACAATATATGTATTCAACACCCCCAAACCATATTAATAAACAATATTATTGTTCATGATGAGAATCGAATCCATCAAACTTTTTAAACTAGAGGTTGCTAGGTGCATATATATATTTATTGTATATTTAATTATAGGACAAGGGTCAAATAGGCATCCAATACAAGTTATACAACTATATATTATTAAAAAGCAATTAGACTCTCTCAAATTTAAAAAAAAAATCTAATTAAATCCTTAAACTTATTAAAATTATGTAATTAACTTATTTAATTGGTTACTAAAAGATAATCATATTAGTAAATTTATTAAAATTGTGCAATTAACCTATTTAGTTATTTCGTCCCAAATATATTTTATCACTACTTGCCTGAAAATGATATTACTAATGGGTAAACGTTAGAGCATTAACTACTCTTAAGCTGAAACATGTGAAACTACCTTATTATATTTGAAACATGAGTTGGTTAAAAAAAAAAAGAAAAAAAGAAAAAAAAAGAACGCATGTGCGATGATGGGGAGAGTGGTCACGGGCATCACGTACTTGACTATGTCAGTTTTGCTCTTTTCATACCATCCACAACAGCACATTTCTAGCTAGAGTATTCGAACACATTTTATTTAAATTTTTTTTTTTTTGTTAATGTATAAGAAAGTAAGAATTAAACGTGAAATTCTTAAGAGAAGTTTAATTTACAAAATATCATGTTGTTTTATATTATCACATTATCATTATGACAAAAGTTATAATTAGCAGCACATTTATAACTTTATTTTCTTATACTTGTGTAATGGTGGTTACGAACAAGTAAAAGTATTGAGAAGAGGAGGAAATTGAATAGATTTTTTAAGGGTGCTAGAGCGTCGAATTTTCAAAATATAATGGATTACAACAAATGCATTTAAGCACTCAATTCAAATATATTGCTTTCAACAAACTTGAACATATGAACAATAAGTCATTTTTATAGGAAGTATTTGTTAGGATATAATATTTGAGTTATAATAGGACTCTTGTAGAGTCATTAGCTTAGTGTTATTTATTATCTTTTCCTGAACTCTGTAAGTTTACGTTTCCAGATAATCTACATTCTCATCGTATTGAGGCGCAGAAATTGTTGGAGAAGTAGAAACAATTTGTAGGAATAAAAAATTAGAATTTTGATGTGTCAAAAGTTCTTAAAAACATTCTTCCCAATATAAGGAGATATAATCATTGAAGGATTGAGAATAATAATAATAGTAATAGTAATAGTAATAGTAATAGTAATAATAATAATGATAATGATGATGATGATGATGATGATGTAGTAAGACAAATGAATACATTTTGGCAATGTGCTAGGGTTGCGGGTGCATACAAGTTCTAGCTTTCTGAGCTCATTTTTTTGGAATTTTATTTGTCTCTCTTTGAACGTGTGAGCGAGTCTCTATGCTAGATAGTTTCAACTCCTTTTACTAGTGCAATTCAACATCCCTTAACAATGCTACACAATTGAGCTTATTTTTGGAATTTCATTTGTCCCTCTTTGAATTGTACCACGTACCGCTTGTGAAAATGAATAAACGATGATATATCTTACACAAAAACCTCCAAACCTTTGTTCAATTCTAATAGGTACGCTCGTTTTGGCCTTGAAACATCTTGCCTAGTTTTGTGAGAGCTTCTAAAGAATTGAACTTGTACAATTATCCTATGAAGTAGTCCCACTTCTCTCTCACATAGGCGATTGTTTTCATGTCTACATACTCCACACATGTCAAATAACATTTAGAATGAATAAATTAGTCATATACGCTAATCTCGTGTGGAAGTCACTATATCAAATGAAGAGTGGATAGGACTTCGAGACCCCATAGTGATCACACTTTATTTTATAGTTTAGTTGTCACTTTTGAACCTAGGTGCTAGCTAGATTGGCTATTGAATAGAGAATTTATTACACAAGCTCTAGTCTCACATAATTCTCTACTAACTTTCTATTTAACCCTTTGGGTAGCGGATCTACTATGTTATCTTTTGACTTCACATAGTCAACATACACAAATAAGTCCTGTTGTGAGAAATTATTTAATGGTATTATGTCTATGACATATATGTCTCGACTTACTATTATACATATTACATACTATATACCTTTTCATTTGAAACTTAGCTTAACTATTGCATTGTATACAAATTGGAGGTTAAAAATTTTTCCCAACAAGGAATATCCTTTAAAATGATGTAGTCATTCAGCCTCTTCACAACACTTGTCCAAGACTATTGATATTTCTGATTGTGAACCATCATTTACTCCTTATTTTAGTTGTTTTAGGTACAAAATGTCTATAACTTGAGTGGGAATCTATGACTCGTTTGTGTGTTTTGTATTCTTCGATGTAATTGTCCACAACGAGTAGCAAAGGAAGTATTTTGGAGCTTATTATTAGATCAATTTTGGAAGCTAAGGAACCCACTAAAGGAAGATAGGAGCAACGGGCAGAGCACGAACCGGGCAAGAAATAAACAAAGAAGGAGTCACACGGCCGTGTGAGTGGCCGTGAGGCCTCGTTAATTACTACTCACCCGAGACCCCCTCACGGCCGTGAGGCTGGTACTGAATCTTATTTAAGCTGTGTGTGTGTGTGTGTGTGATTTTTTATTTTTTTTTGCATTCTTGAGGGATTCTGAACCCTAGTTAGTTTTGGCTTATTTTACCTCTTCTCTTTAGATTTCCCTAGCATTAATTAGCATAGTTTTACATAGATTACTTTGATTTCAAGCTTGAATTGCGGATTGGATTGATTTTCTACCAACATTTCTTCTTCTTCAATAGTAAAGTTTCCTTTATTCCTTATTTAATTTCTTCTTAGTTTTCTTGTAATGTTGATGGTTGTTTACTTTTGCTTTGCGTTGTTTACCATTATGATGCGTCATGTGTGAGTAGTTAGTTTTGGGTTTGAATTAGGGTTGTATTGTTATTCTTGATGTTAGGTTTGTGATTATTGCATAAAGGGGATAAATTATTCCCATAGGATTTTTATGTTTGAATTGGATTATTAATTCTTCTTGTTAGTGATCGATGCGTAGCAATTGTTATCTTGTTTTGGAGATGCTTTTATCTCAATAAAAGTTGGATGAAAGACTCAAACCTAACCAATTTCAAACACAAATTTCCTACTATGAAAATAGGGGTAATTTGAGGCATATAATGCTTTTGTATTTTAAGGGTTAGGATTGATGCATCACGTAAGTGGGGCAATCCTACTCTAATTCTTGTTTATTGATTACTATCGTAGCTTAAAGTTGAATTCTTATGTGCATTGCCATAATTCCCTTGGTGAATTGTTTTCCCCTAATTCTGAGATTGTTAGTGCCTCAAGAAAGCAATACCCCTAATCTGAACACATTCTTTTATCATATAGTTAATCCATATTTAATTTGCATTCATTTATATTAAAAACCTAAAAATACTAATTTACTTTCCATACTTAGTCATAATTTGCTTGGATCCTTATAAATTCCAAAACATTAGTGTCTGGAGTCTATCAATTCATACAAGTACGTGCCATAATCCCAATCTTCAGCGGAACGACATTTTCATCCTCTTTTACCATCACCACTTTGACTTCATCAACTATAAACTCACATTCCATCTTGAATCTAACTATCATGTCTTTGTTTAGAGGATTTCAATAATAAGGTTACACTAGCTAACATGACCATGTAGCCACTTGTGGACTTACAGTAATAAAGTAAATTACTTGCACAAGTGCAAGTAAAATGTATTGCAGATGCAAGTAAAATGTATTACAGGTGCAAGTGAATTGTACACTAAGCATCAATACTAAGTGCACCTAATGTTATAACTAGGTGCACCTAATGTTATAATTAGGTGCACATAGGTTGCACCCAGGTGCATGAATATTAACAAGGTAAATTACTTGCATTTGTAAGTGAAAGTATTTGCGAAAATAGGTGCATGAATATTAACAAAGTAAATTACTTGCACTTGTAAGTGAAAATAGGTGCGAAACTATGTGTACTTATAAGTGAAACTAGGTGCACTTATAACACAATTACTTGCACCAAAGTTCTAGTTATTTACGAAAATGCTACCGCGCCGTTTTTTAAAATTGCATCCGATTCGTTGATCTGGACACGTAGACGGCTGTGATGCGTTCTCATTTCCTTCTTGGGCGGCAGTTCGCACGGGAGTGTGCCCCAATGATCTCATATATATATATATATAATAAATCAAGTAAAAATGAGCGGGTTATTTTCATACATATTATTAATTTTTGAAATTTGTAATATTTTTTAAAATGACTCCATTCTTCTTTTTGTTTTTTCTTTTTCATATTTTTCTTTATTTTCAACCATTAGGATTTGTCTATAGGTATTCGATCACCTGGGGCATTATTCTCATCCAAGTCGGACCGTATAAATAAATAAATAAATATATATGTATATATATGTGTGTGTGTATATATATATATATATATATATATATATATAACTATTTTAAAAAGTAATAATGAGATACGTAATTTATAATGTGTTTTCTATTTGAATTATTTTATCAAATTAATTATGTTTCATATATTGTTATTAATATTTGTATAAAGTTCTGACTTTTGATGTGTTTTATTTTTTGTCTACATCCAACAATATTTTTGACTATATTCATTTTAAGTGTTTTATTTTTTTAAAATATTATTGACTCTATTGCAATGCAGTATATGTTCATTACTACTTTCTCAACCTATTGAAGCACAAAGACTTAATATCGCTGAGGCTTGAACCACAATCTCCCATATAAGGAAGCAACTTGGTATTACCTCTTTCATGTTTCGCCCCTATTGGGACATTTTTCTGGATCTGTCACACACACACACACACACACACACACACATAATTCAGTTCACGTGCGGTGTGAGGTGGTTTTAGGTGCATAATTTTTCTTCTTAAAGTGCGTGATTTTCTTTCTTAAGGTTTTGTATGCTTAAGGTCCGTGAGTGTTGAAACTTAAGGTGAGTGAACCTAAAGCTTAAGGTGTGCTTCTTAAGGTGCGTTGTTTTCCTCCTTAAGGTGCGTGAGTTTTTGAAACTTAAGGTGCGTCGTTTTAAAACCATAGGTGCGTGGTTTGTATTCTTAAGGTGCGTGGTATGTGTACTTAAGGTGCGTGGTTTGCGTACTTAATGTGCGCAGTGTGTTTTCAACTTAAGGTGCATAATTTAAAAACTTTAAGTGCGTGATTTGTGTTCTTAGCTTAAGGTGCGTACTTTATATACTTAGGTGCGCCGTTTTAATGCTTAAGGTGAGTACCGCACAGAAAAATATACCCGCACCTGAACCCATTCCCGCGCGAGTGCGAGAATAGAGAACTCTATTTCAACCAATGTATGAATTGAGAACTGTATGTTCCACAACCAAGAACCTGTCAAATATTACTCCAAGGCTCAAGTCAATAATTTGAAAATCTAGAAAAATGGTTTCTGTCAACCATACTTTGGAATGCACAGAATTCTAATTTGTTCTTTGCTCGCTCCATATAACCCCATTTGTATTTGACAAATATTCACACTTTAACTATTATATAAATATATTTTTTTAATACAACTGACCCTATAACATTGTTGTATATGTTTATTTATGCTTTATCAACCTGTTAATTTCACCTCCACTAAGGCTCGATCTCATGACCTCCCATATGTAAGAGTCATTACATGCCATCTGAGCACAAAGTGTTTGGCAACTATTATATAAATATAAGTTAATGGCATTTTTATTTATTATGCAAATAAAAATTAGTAGTATAAATTAGTAGACAAACTAATTTTATAAGCTAAATAATTGCTATGTTAACATAAAATGTCTTTAATTTTGACATTTTAACTACAATTTCTTAATGTAATTTGTTGTTTACTCAACACTAAGATAGCTGCCAAACACCTTGTGCTCAGTTGACACATCTGCATCTCTCTTTCAGGGAATTGAAGGTCACAAGACCGAACTCCGGAACCCAGATCACAAGATCAAATTCCGGAATCCTGATGGTAGGATATTGACTCTTTAGGCTACGGCAGATAGAAAAAGTGTAGCCTAAATAGAAAAAGTATATTGAACAGATACTTAAAAAAATGTAGCTAAAGAATGTAATTAAATCAATTTCTGACACAATGCATATGTAAAAAAAATATTTTAAAAAAAAATTAGAAAAAGAAAAAGAAAATTTAGAATTGAAGTTCCACCTCCAGAAGTGCAAATGATCGATGATGAGGGTAATTATTAATGGTAGACATTACGAAACCTCCAAACTCACCGCTAACACCATGTCCTTTCTTTATTATGTCCCTTTCTCCTCTTAAATACCTTAATGCAACTCCCCCCGCCCCCATGTGGGCCCGAAAGCTATGTAGATCTTTCTATTAACTCCTTTCATCTTTTGCCCTAATAAATAATTTTTTGTTTTCATACTAAACTAATATATCCATTAAGATCCTACACAGTTGTATGTGCTGGGTAACACCTTAATATGATAAAAGGTAGAGCTCAAATGTGAGACTTTTTTTCTTAAGTGACGAGAAAAATTTACAATCATTATTTAAAAGTGTATATTTGGTCAATTTCATTTTGTGGTTTTAACTGGACAAAGAACCAAAAGAGGATATATAAACCCGCTTAAGTTGTCCATAAGTGACAATTCAAACCAAAACAAACTTAGGTTGCTCATTATTGTTCAACTCAAACCAAAACGCAAATAAGTTACTTCCATTGAGAGTCGAACTATGAATTTCGTGTTTACTAAGTCAATAATCTGACCAATAAAGTTGGAATTGCCCCCTAAAAGGCACATGCACATCTCATTCACACTCCCACGGTTATCCTATTTTCATTTTTAATGCTTCCAAATAATATATAATTTCATAATTTAAATACCATTAACTTCTCTTCTTCTTTTTTTTTTTTTTCAAAAAGATCAATTTTGTAAAAAAAATATGTCAAAAACACAATTATGGGATGGAGTAATGTGAATAAAAAAATTAAAAAGAAATAAAATAAAATAAAATAAAGCCTTGGTCAATTTTCATCTTCCCATTGCAACTTGCATCATCATATCCAACTCGTCTCTTCTCTCACTGTCGCACAATAACTCCATGTAATATAAAAAGGGGAGAGAAAGAAAGCCCTAAAAGCTATGCCCTTCATTGCAAGTCACTAAAAGTTAGACCCAGACCCTCACGCTGGTGTTTATCGTTTTCTAGTATTTGTATGGCAATTGTGCCCTCGAGAATGAGCCAACAGGATGAGAGCAGCAACAACAACAATAATCATCGTCGTCACGAGGAAGACGACGAGGAAACCGACGACCATGAACACGACGTTGTCATGCCCGGATTCCGCTTCCACCCCACGGAGGAAGAGCTTGTCGAGTTCTACCTTCGCCGTAAGGTGGAGGGCAAGCCTTTCAATGTTGAACTCATCACTTTTCTCGATCTTTATCGCTACGACCCATGGGAACTTCCTGGTATAATCCTTCCTATATCTATCTATCTATCCATCTTTATCGCTAGCTAGCTATCACCCAAATCTCTACTCAACTTTCTATGGTTACGTTGATTAGAGACCCTTTAATTTGATGAAGCGTTTGGGATCTCCTTTAGTGTATATGTTGGGTTGGGCGGATGCGGTTAAAGGGTAAGTTCAGCATCCGTCACTACATTTTCAAGAGACAAGATGCTGTACCTCAACTTTCACCAGCCTCCATCTAGCAATTCTCTGCCACCAATTGTCAAACTGGTCCTTTAACCGCCTCCGTCGGACACAAACACTAAAAGAGACACAAAACTCTTCATCAAATTGATGGCTAGGGGATTGACGGACTGTTGGGCGGAGGCGGTGAAGGGCCTTTAACAGCCTCCGCCCAACACATACACAAAAGAGACACAAAATTCTTCATCAAATTGGTGATTAGGGAATTGTAGGGCGGATGCCAATGAAAGGCCAAGTCCAGTAAGCTATCCCTATGGCAGTATATAAGAAAATAAATAAAGTTGTGTTTTCAATGTAAGTTATAACTTTTTTAAGTAATGGTAAGTGGTTGATCTAATAGTATATAATGGTTGTTAATGTGTTTTTGTTGATTGGTAGCATTGGCGGCTATAGGGGAGAAGGAGTGGTTCTTCTATGTGCCGAGAGACCGGAAATATAGGAACGGGGACAGGCCGAACAGGGTGACAACGTCGGGGTACTGGAAGGCGACCGGCGCCGACAGGATGATCCGGAGTGAGAATTTCCGGTCGATTGGGCTGAAGAAGACGCTGGTTTTCTACACCGGCAAAGCCCCCAAAGGGATCCGGACTAGCTGGATTATGAACGAGTACCGCTTGCCTCACCACGACACTGAACGCTTACAAAAGGTATTACTATACGTTGGGTGCTTCTATATATTTTCCCTCACAAAACCCAATCATCTCCTTAGCCTATATTCATATGTAACCAGAAAAAAATCCTATTTCTTAAATCTCGAGTCTAGCTGTCATATGTTACCCCTTAAAAGTGTCTATAAATCAGCTAGGGGATTAGTTACATACTTTATTCAATTCTATGGTGTAAATTCTGAGTATGCTCAAAAAAGAAAAGAGTCATTTTAGGGTATAGTTTGATAGTAAGTTACATATATTTTTTCTTGATATTTAGATTTTAGTTTGATTTTTTTTCCTCATATCCTTATTCGAAATTTGAAAGTAAAACATAGCAAGAAATAATATGTAATTACACGTGACCAAAACCCAATTAATTAAGTAAATTTCACTTCTTGGTAGCTTTATGTATGTATTCTTGTACCAATTATTATGAAGTTTGATGACAATTTTGTTATTTTTTCGGACTGAAAAATTATTAAGAAAGTATAGAACATTCTGCCTAAATTGTTGAAGTACACAGTTATTAACAAAGAAAAAAATTTAAGTCTCATACAAAAAAGTCAGAGGGGAGAAAGCTAGGGAAGATCCTGTAATCCAAGTGATGTTGACTATGTTATACGTTTGATTCTTGACTCTAAGAACAAAAAAGTATAAAATGAAAATTTTAGAGTAAAATATTAGGTTTTTTTTTTTTTTGGCCTATATATATGCATGCACTTTTGATCTTTAATTTTGATAACATTCTCTTATTCTCAGGCTGAGATTTCTCTTTGCCGAGTCTACAAACGAGCCGGAGTGGAAGACCACCCATCACTGCCGCGCAGCCTTCCCACGGCGAGGGCAACGCCGTCCGCTTGCCGGCCTCCGCCGCACGCGGCCAAGAAGCCGCCGCACCACTCCCTACCGCCCTTTGAGTTTCCCAGAACGAGCATGGAAGCCGCCGCCACGTCTCTCGTCCTCTCCCAACCCACCAATTCAATGAACTCATACACCCCCGCCCCGCCGGCGCCGCCTTTGGCGGCGGTGGTGGCTTCCGAAGAAGAAAAATTGCTCCTAACTTCTCCCGTCGTCTTCCCCGGCGGTTCCTCCTCTCCGGCGGCCCCCTTCGCCGCCGTCGATGACCTCCATAGGCTAGTGAACTTACACCAAGCTGCCGCACCCCAACATTTCCTCACGCCCCAATTCTCCCCTTTGCAATTGCAGCCGCCATTAACTTTCCCCGATAGGCTCTGGGATTGGAGCTCACTGGCGCCGCTGCCGGAGCAAAACAAGGACTATGGAGCCTCCAACCCATTCAAGTAATGCATTGCACATATACATTATTATTGCTATCTTATTTCTATATATATATAAAAATATGTACATGGATATATATATGTTTTTATCTCTACTAATCTGTTTTTTAATGTGACATGTTAAAGAAAACTTTTCTATGGTGTTCTCGAAACGAAAAATTATTACTTGAAGACTGTTAAATCTCTTGGGGTATTGTTTAGAAAAAATTATGGCCAGAGATATAACAAGTTCAAGTAGTTGATTTTCATTTTCGGGTACGAACAACATTGTAGAAATTTCGTTGTTTTTAGATGTTCTAATGTATTGGTGCTAATATGTTCATTAGGTAGGCTTTTTGGTTTAGTTGGGACTATATATTTGAACAAACCATTTGATGTAATATTATATATAATCCGTTTTCTATAGCTCTTACTATATATTATCTATTATTTGTGCTTGAAAGATTAGTTATGATTAATTCCAGTTTTAGCTTGATTAATTAGGGTTTGAAGTTACTGAAAGTTTAGCCTACATCTCATTATC
>NXFB01000226.1:59452-72526 GCA_002525835.2 Ipomoea batatas | reverse complement strand
ATAATTATGACTTTTTAAAATTAAAAAAAAAATATTCTTGATTCATTTTGTGGTTATTGTTCGAATATGTTGCTGGCAACTGCTCAAGGAAGAGATCTAGGAAACATGTTTATCAATACCATAAATGTTTCGTATAAAAAATGTCTCCCTTCTTAATTCCCTTTCCAATTTTGTGGTCTTTAATTTACAAGGCCATAGTGTATGTCAATTTCATATCTCGAGGGTGTTTAATGTTAAGAAAAACGAATCAAGAAATTAAAAACAAAAATGAAAATGGAAGAAGAAGAGTTTTGCATGGTTCGGCTAAGCACCTATTTTCACAGGAAGGTTACAATTAGGGTTACAAGCATAATATTTATAGACAATATTATGATTCATTTATAAAATTACTCATATACCATACGTAGGACACTACCCCTGCACCTTGATCCACTTAGCTAATTAACCCGATTCGGTTTCAAACTAAGTCTTATCGCTCTATTTCACTCCGCTTTGCTCCATCACATGTCATCTTCCAATAATATACAAGTCATATGCAACAAATCTTCACCTTGACAAATATGCCCCTTAATAAATAAACATGAAGTATCTAGCACGCCTATGGGTTGGGCCGGGGTAGTCATGCTCATCTTGCTAGCAACTAGAATCAACCAATAAGTTCAAACAATGAGTGAACTTGTCAATATTCATCATTATCTTCGTCAACATATTAGATGCATTCTCACTAGAATGAACTTTCTACAACGATATCTCTTCATAAGCAACTAATCCGCAGGAGCCTCACATCAATATGTGATCTCCAACTTATAGGTCTTCCACCTAGACATACCCAATTCTAGATCTTCTATTATCCAAATTGTTAGCATAGCCCGAATCCACATATCCTACAACCAAAGGTTCACTTTGATGAATGCCAAAGAAAATACCATGTTGGATGGAACCTCTCAAATAACGAAAAAACCACTTGATTGCTTCCTAATGCTACTTCCCTAGTTTATTTAGACATAAAATTGCTAACTTGACCAACAACGTGAGCCAAATCAGTGTGAGTACAAATCGTAGCATATATCAAACAGCCAACTACACTAGTATAGGGAACTTTTACTATATCTTCAATCACACTAACTGTCTTACGACACAGATATGTTAATTAAGAGCTTAATTGTATTAACAATCCACAACTTCCTAGAACCTCTATCTCTTTGAATTTTCATCCCAAGAATGATCTTTGTAGCACCTAAGTTTTTCATATAAAATTCTAACTCAACATAGCTTTCGATATTACTCATACTTTTAGCAACTATCAATATATTATCTACATACAACAATCATACTCACATCGTGTGTAATCTTTATCATGTAAGAATCTAACTACTTATAACATTGTCTTAATTTGGAGCTAGTTTCAACCCATACAACGACGAGCTCTTAAGTTTGCAAATCATATGCTAACCTCGGGTTTAATAGACCCCTCCAGTTATTTCACATAAATATGCTCATCTAGTTACATTGTTGGAGAACAAAACCGATGCTACCAGCCAATAGGGGTAGATATTTGTGAAGGGGCACATGCGTCTTTTTATCCCTTTTGGTTGTAACCATTTTACCAGCTTCAGTATATATTGTAATCCATCTTCGTCTTCTTCAGTTGTAAGCTTCCATTCTAATCATCAATACAACATACATTGCCTATTTTTCCTTTTCCTTTGCTATACTGCTACCAATTCCAACATACATCACCATGCAAAAAGCGGTATTCACATCCATATGCTCCAAGAGCGACTACCAAGTAGCTAGCCACCAAAGTAAGCACGGCATTAATTGAAGTATGTCTTACTCCAGGAAAAAAAAAACTCATCATATTGTATCCCCTTCTCAATTTATTTGTCTCACTTAGAGAATCCAATCAACTTTAACCCGATTAAAATAGAAAATAGACCCACATATATTTGTATCATAACATGACCACTCAAAATACTAGTTTTGCTAATAATTTTGAACAAGTTTTTCAACATTATTGTTGCCTTGAGCTTCATAAGGAATCTCCTAAACTGTTCTTATATGTTTCCTCCTTGTGTATGGTGTATTATTCTCATTATTTATAAATATTTAATGTTATTGATATAAAAGTTGCTAGGCTCATGATCCATGCGAACGTACACCAATGACTCAATGAGAATAGACTCTTACGATAAAATTAAGAACAAATTCCAGTTTTATATTTATAAAAATCGGACGAATTAGATCATTTTTTTATATATAAAAAATGCACACTTAAATATGCAACAGGAGCTGGCCTAAGGGGAATCGTCACTTGTGGGGATTGAACCCAAGTTCTCGCCTAAGGGGAATCGTCACTTGTGGGGATTGAACCCAAGTTCTCCCAAAATTCCTGCCCACAAAGAGAGCTCACTTGCCACTTGAGATACCCCATTCCAATATGCAATTTGTATTAACTAAATATTCAAACTTAGATAAATTTTTAAAAAATCAATAAAAAGCTAAATTTTAAATCTAAACCATAAATGCTAGACTCTAAGCAATAAAAGAGAACCCCTAGACCAAATATGTGTATGGTAATGTTATATTACCTGGTTTGGTTCAAGTTATAAGATTACCTGGTAATGTGATATTACTTCAAACCTGATCTGGCGGTAATGTTTCAAGGTAATGTGATTACCCCATTTTCTTAGGTAATCTTAGATTACATTGAATTATTTCAACTTTGTCCTTTGTTAACTAATCTTTATATAATAATAATAATAATAATAATAATAATAATAATAATAATAATAACAAAACATATTTGTTCCAAAAATGATAATTTTATTATTATATTCCATATTTATTTATTGTTCCAAACGAAACAAATGCATGTATCTAGCTAGTAGTATTTTATATTTTGAAAGAAATTAGTGTGATTGAAATCATTAATGGTCTAAATCATACAAATAGCATCCAACCAAACAGACATGCCACAATTTTAAAGTCAAACATACCTTTTTAAATAATTAAATGATACTTATCAACATAATCAACTCAACACCCAAAATATGATGGCTTATCAACTTGCAAGGGACTGCTGGCGTGAAAGTGAAACCTATTTTGTCTCTATCAATATTTATATGTATGAGGATGGAAAATGCTAAATATTCTTATAGGAAATAATAGTCGTTCACGTGTTCTTCATTGGATGAATATAAAATATTTATTAAAAAATTTGAAGAGAAAGTAAAGAGAAAAATAATTTTTTAACATTTCTCAATTACTTTCTATTAGTCATTTTGGTTCAATTCCCAACTTTTTGTTGTTGAAATATATCTATAATTTTTTCTCGGTTACAATGTAGAAACACAAAGAGTCAACAGTCGCCTCCACAGCTCCACTAAGGCTTGAAACCAAGCCCTTCCATGTGGAAGTGTAAATTTCTATTAATGGTAAATCATATATGTGTGTGTATAAAATACATATATTATTTGTGTATATATAATTCGAATTATAATTTTTAATTATTTGTATTTATTAATGTTTTAATATTGGGCATGAATTTTCGCACATCGCGCATACAAAATACTAGTATATACATAGCAACCAATGATATGTCTTCATGTTAAGAGTTAGGTACTGAAATTACTTTTATATATATATATATATATATAATATGTAGTAGGACTCTCTAAGAATACATTTTTAAAAAAATGAAAGAATGTAGCACATCATTGGCATATATTAAATTATTAATAATTAATTCATTAAAATGTAATTTTTAAGCAAGATAATTTTATAACTAATCAAGTAATGACATGTCACCATCATGTGAAACCAACCGTGTAGGACAAGAACATTTGTTTGTCCAAATCTATTTTTTTATTTTCTACCCAGCAGCAGTATGCAAGAAAAAGAGGGACAAACATAATCTTTTTTTTAATAACATTTTTTTAAAAAAAAATTAATAACAAGGTAAACAGCTAATTAAGCAATGCTAATTAAAATAAGAACAAAAGGGAATAAAAAATTGTGCCGTTGATTCTAAGAATTGGCATTTTGTTCTGGCTTCAACATTATACGTTATGTAAGCAATGAATTTTCTTTATATATATGGTTCCTCAACTTTCAAATGTGACCAGTCGTGGTCCTCTTAAAAGGAGCACAGCTAGTTAAAATTTGATAATTGAAGGATCATCGATGATTAATTTGGACCACATATGGTAGCAATTTAAAACTCGAAAGATTACATGTATGGTCAATTTAAAAGTTTAGTATTAAATGTTACAAAACGACTATAGTCCGAGGACTTCAGATGGTTAACTCGATGAATTAATTAATGGGGAGTTTTTCGCACTTTTAGTCCCACGACTATTGTGGCACTTTCAGGTTTGTACCACGAGTTTTAAACCTTTCATTTTAGGTCCCCGACTATTGTTTTTGTAGTTAAAATGGTCCTTCCGGCCTATTATCCGGCAAAAGTCACCGGAATATAATTTTTCCCTTTAAAGCAGGGTTAAAAGAGTCATTTTCTTATTTCTATCCCCTGCTGACCCCTTCCAAAACGATGACGTGGTGATGAAGACGGGATTTCTCTCCTGCCAACCAAGTTTCTTCTATTCCTACATAAACTTCTGCGCTATTAGTTGGGAGATTCTTAACCGATAAACCCCTACTGTTTTACGCCATGCGACACTTCCTTTGGCCTGCAACAAAAGGAATCCATCCTACCATAGCCAAACTCCAATCCAGAAGAGTGGATATGGATCCTATATGCATAAACTGTAATGAAGCGCTAGTCCCAAAAACCTGCATGCACTTTTTAATTGCGATAGTAGGTGGGTGGCTGCAAAATTTGTTTCTCTACTCCAAAATACCCTCTTACCCGAATTGCATTCAAAATGGATGCCATTTGGTATGCTAGAAATTAGAAGCTCTTTGACGGTGTGCTCGATCAATACTACCTGTACGGACAGCCTTAACCAATAGAGGTGTAGGCATTGATCCCACCTACCCTCTATGTAACTCAGCGGCGGAAACCATGCAACATTTATTCATTGAGTGTAATCAAATTGCTACGGTCTGGCACAACTGGGGAACCACCATGCAGACAAGGGAGCTTGGAAACGGCATTCTCTCTTGGCTTTCCAATGTATTTACTAGCGAGAATGAAGACAATCAGAAGAAGGTGGTGGCTATAATGCGGACTCTATGGAAAGCAAGAAATGCACTTATATGGGAAAGGAAACAGATCAACACGAAATAATAACAGTAACTTCCAGCCTCATCAATCAATGGACCTCATCGACAGAGCCTATACCACCCGCCACCTATCATCCTGTGCACACTGTGAGTAGCTCACCAGATCACCATAATGGCTTTTCTCTTCCTCAACACATGGAGGTTAGTTGTCAAGTTGACGCGGCTGTAACTCCAGGGAGAGGTTAATCTTCCTTCGCAGCAGTCCTCCTCACTAGTACCGGTACATTCTTAGGCGCAGCAAATGGCTCACTCTTTTTACATCTGGTCCATTAGTTAGACATTTTTCTATTCAAGTATGTATTCAGCATCTTTTTACATCTTAATATATTAGTTACATTTTGATTTCAAAAAAAAAGAAAAAAAAAGAAATCAGAAGTTCTGGAGTAACGTACCTGTCTTGCCTACTGCAATTTGCAAAGAAGCTAATGCTCGCCATAGTGCATGGTGGCAGTTTGGAATGCAAGCATCTCCAACCACCAGCAAATTAAACATCAACTAGCGCAGCATGTATTACCCTTCCCCTTCACTTGTCAGGTTGACGCAGCTTGGTTGGTGGTGGTATCCTTGGCCTTCTTAACACGACACCGAACATGACGCAAACCACCTTGTAAGTTACCACTATCATGGCCGCAACTGTAAAAAACGCCGTCGACGACATGCGAGTGTAGTGGAAGATAACTTCGGTGAGTGGCGTCCATAGATTCAGGGCCATAGACAGGTGGTGTCTCAAGGTCGAATCAACCTACCAAGTTGTACCAATCCACCTACGACTCACCGATCATCACGATGTCCACGCTGTTATAATTGCTTAAATACGGGAGGGAAGAAATCGTCGAAGGATCGGAGTCCATCACCACGTCGTCGTTTTGGAATGGGTTAGCAGGAGATGAAATAAGAAATGACTCTTTTAACCCTACTTTAAAGGGGAAAATTATATTCCGGTGACTTTTGACCGGATAATCGACCGGAAGGACCATTTTAACTAAAAAAACAATAGTTGGGGACCAAGAATGAAAGGTTTAAAACTCGTGGTACAAACCTGAAAGTGTCATTATAGTCGTGGGATTAAAAGTGCGAAAAACTCAATTAATGGGTATCAAGCTAGTTTAATTATATATTATAGGGCTTAGTGCACTTTTGCTTATTTAATGTATAATTTATTATAGTTGCAATCATGATAATTATGAATTGAGGATGAGGACGTTGTACAATATTATAGTGGCTTACTGCTTTAATTATTTGGGGATTAGGTTAAGTGTATTAATTTGTGTGATTTGCTTATCTTTAGTGACGTTTTTATCTTGCGTCATTGGGGATTGATATTTGACTGGTCAATTTACAATAAAGTTTATGACAGATTATATGCCAACAACTTGTGGTCTAGTAATATCAAGTTGCTCGTGGAGGTAACATTGACTCTTTGTGTTTCAGTAGATTAAGAAAGTAATTATGAACAGATACTGCATTTTAATCAGTGTTGCAAAAATTCCGCCTAGGCGCCGATTAATCCCCGCCTAGGCGCTAGGCGCTGGTCAACCGCCTAACGTATCACATTAAATGGTGGTCTAGGCGGCTGGCCGCCTAAGCTCCGCCTACGCCGCCAAAGCACCGCTTAGGCGTTGACCGCCTAGGCGTCGACTAGACCGACTAGGCACTGACTAAGCCTTCTAGTCGGTCGATTAACTATTGTTCCTTTTTTTTTAATGAGTTATTTCACTCAAAACAACATCGTTTTGAGTGAAATAATCCTAAATTGTACAAACTTTAGATATTTTTTAGGTTAATATTTAATATTTTAGTATTAACTATTAAAGTATTATATAATTTATAATTATTAGTCTTTAAAAAATTAAAAATACTTAAACAAGTTTTTAAAAAATAAAAAATACACGGACGCCTAGGCGCCGTTTAATCCCCGACTAGGCGTCCTAGGCGCTCCCCGAGCGCCTAGCGATTTTTTCAACCATGATTTTAATAGAGTCAGTAATACTAAAAAAATATAAATATTGAATATTAAAATAGAAAGTAATATATATCTTTTTTTAAGGGAGAAAATAATATATATACATTTACATGATTTATAATAATTTCAAATGTCAATCCCAAAATCTGAACTTCATGTTTTGGTTTAATTGTTAAGTCTATAAAACGATCCAAAATAATTCCACATACCTTTAGATTTGAAAGTAATTATTCCTTAACTTTTTAATATGTTTTCTAAATTTTAAACTGCAAAATAAAAACAAAAATTTTGGGAAAAAATAGAAATTAGAATATTTTTGTTGACTATAAACCATGGTTGAAAAAATCGATAGGGGCTCCTCGGGCGCATGGGGTACCTAGCACCTAGGGCGGCCATGTATTATTTTATTTTATTTTTATTTTTAAAAATTTTAAATTTTTTTAAAATTAATAATTATAAATTATTTAATACTTTAATAGTTAATGCTAAAATATTAAATATTAACCTAAAAACATCTAAAGTTTGAACAATTTAGAGTTATTTAGCTCAAAACGATATCGAGTGAAATAACTCATTAAAAAAAAGAATAATAGTTAATCGGCCAACTAGGCGGCTTAGTCGGTGCCTAAGAGGCCTAGTCAACGTCTAGAAAACCTAGGCGATCTAGTCTACCGCCTAAACCACCGATTATGCTTATATGCTAGGAGCTAGTCGATGCTTAGCGTCAAGATAGATTTTTACAACACTCTTATAAGCAATTAAAAAAAAAAAATCCTTCAAAAGCTGCCGGATCTTTATTGGACAGTGAATCAGAAGATTTATCCACCAACAAGTCAACAACCCCTTTGCTTACAACCACTCGTTTACCCACCTCCACTCTCCTCAATTATTCATGTGTTTTTTTTCAATAATATAAATCAAATAAAAATGTGTACTAAAATGATTTATGAAATTTCAAAGAATTAAATTTAGTTTTATTCCATTGATTATTACATTTTTTAATTTTTATTCTTGAGTTAAAAATTGACAAGGTTTAGCTTCCGCAGTTCAATCTAAATATTTGTGACTAAAAAATGACACATTTTTTTTTACAGTTGAGAAATAAATATGATTAAGTCGGTCGGGTTGTTAGCTTGGTAACCACAAGATTCCAAGTTTGACCCTCAGTCGGAGCGGTCTATTGACCTTCTGGATTTGAGTTGGTCTAGGTTGAGTTATGTCCTTATGGTCCTTTACTGATTAGGGTTACAATGCAAATTTTACTTAATATGCACCACTGAGTAGTGATTGTGTACTTCTCTCATTACAAAAAATAAAAATAAAAATAAAAATAAATATGATCAATTTTGAACTTAAAAGACAGAAAAAGAAAATCATTAGTTAAAGGAGAAACGAAACTTAATTAAGTCCATTTAAAATAATTGAAACATATTAGTTAAAATAATATGTCAAAGTGTCTGCAAGTTTCACAAGGTCTTGGCTCAGTTCATGTATCTTAATTTTGTTTAATTTATTTTTTGTCTTTAAACTTCTTTTTTTTTTTGTTGAAAATATGTCTTTAAACTTGGTATAATTAAAGACAAAGACAATCATTAACTTTAATGACATGGCACTAGTAACATAATAGATGTTGTAATGCTAACTCAACTTTTAATTATTTTATTAATATTTAAAAATAATTAATGTAATCACCAACATATTAATAATATGAATATTAAATTATCCATTGTCAAAAAAAAATTATCCAAAATAAAGAATAATAAATTCCTAGCTACAATGTGTTTATAACTCTTAACATTCCATGAAAATAAAATTTCACACAATTATAATAAGTTGGACTACTCTTAGTAATATGGAGAGGAGTTGTATTATATGAATAAAAGGCTAAGTATTTGTTATTCTTTATTTTAGATTATATAGGTTAATATTCATGTATTCAACCTGTTAAAATCAAACACCTTGTAATAAGGAAAATAAAATTTAATTGCCCTAATAATTATACACCAATCTGAGATATTGTAAATCATGGTAACTCAACTGCACGCAGAGGCTAGAACTGGAGTTCCCCTCACTTTGAGAGGTTGCTCTCACACATCCACTGGTGAGACTTTCTGAACTTTCTTCCCAAATTTTACATTTGTAACCCATTGAGCTGCCCATGCGGGCGACAAATAATGATTCCTAATCTTGCAAGTATGTTGTCCAAGCATAAGCAAACATTAAAAAGCTAAGGGGTAAATTAACCACAGTTTTTTTTTTTTCTTTTCGTAGGCAACCACAACTAATATGCAAAGAAAACCAAATAATTGGACTAGACTAATGAAATAACAATAAATGAGAATCTACATTGGGTTTTAATCAAAACAACAAGATATAAGCAAAACAAATACATACATATAAATAACTAGAAAGATGAAAATAAAAAATACGAACTCGAGTTTCAAGTAGATGATACCTTAAAAAACTCATTCTCCCTTGCTTCTAGTTATATTATGGCCGCTTTTGAGATGGAAGAGAACAAGAAATTTTGGTGGAAAAGGGGAGAGAATTTCATGGGTATCACCCTTCAAGTCTTGGGGATGCCCTTATTTATAGGTTCCAAGATGCTAAAATTTTAGGAGATTTACAAGATATGGTCCAAATATTGAGATTCTTTTAAGAATATTGGCTTATGCATGCATATGAAAAGCTAGGTTCCATGATATTGAAATCTTTATTCTAAATGGAGATATGGAGAATATTTGACCATGAGATTGTTGTTAATTTTTCCTAAATAAATTTCGTGCACATCATTTAATTTATATACTCTTAGGAATTTAACTCCAACTTTAGTGCTTGCTTCAACCACATTAATGCTGGAAATAGACTTCGTAATCTTCTTGAAAAGTTGCATTTTTTAAGTTTGGGTTCAAATGTTCTTGTAATAACTTACATTCTTATATTCTTATAGTGAGATATAAGTAAAAAACTTTAAAAAAGTCATATGATCTTGGATGAAAATTGGCCACTTCCACTCTTTTGCTTTACTTTTCCATTGGTGCATCTATAAAATCAAAGCCAACATAAGTATCATGTTTTAAAATTAGTGTAGAAATATAACCATTAAAGATTAAGGCCCTGTTTGGTAAATGGTTGTTGGCTGTTTGGGTTAGAAGGTATGATTTGTTGATAATATTAGTTGATTGTAGAAAGTTGTTTGATAAATTAGCTGTTAGCTGATAGTTTTTTGGTATAATTTCTTTTCTCAAAAAGTTAATTGTAAATGCTGCTTTGAGTAGCCTTTTGAATTTTAGCATTTTGGAGTTACAAAAAGCTTATTAACTAAACAACTAATAGTGGTCAAATAAGTCAAAATTGACTGATAGGCTGATTATTTACCAAACAGGGCCTAAATTTTAATTATTATAAAAGTACTAAAAATTATACGGAGTACTTAACAAAGTGTTTATGAAGAACCTAAATTTAATAGAACATTTTTGTCTGTCAAGACATTACTTAATTTGTTAACAATATAGTAGACTAATAATATGTCAAATTAGTTCTTTAATTTTGAATAATTGTTATTAGGGTATTTTTTTTTTAGAAGTATGATTTGCAAGTTAGAGCTAGTTGCAAATGTCATTTTGTATGCATACTCTATTTTAGTTATTGATAAGCTAGGCAAGAGACAAGAGTATTCCAATAGAGAGAGGTATGGTTTATTCTCACCCATAGCATAGTGTTAATATTTACAAAAAGTCTAGCTTGAACCTCAATAATGATGGAATTGAAAATCTTTAAGCTAGGATTCAAGGAATTCAAGATTGTTGAACCCGAGAAAGTTTAAGTCTAGAAAAGAGGGGGAGGGAGCAAGGGGCAGGGAATACTTATCAAATTTAAAGGTTTTGGAACTCGATATTTTTGAACCGAATCAGTCGATAATCGAAATTCTATAAAGCATCTAACCATCAATACGTTATCAAGTTATCAATTAAAACAATCATGTATTGCTAAGCATCTTGTGCTCAATTGGCATGTAGTGGCCACCCTCAGATGGGAGGTTATGAGTTCGAGTCTTAGTGGAGGAGATCTTGAAATTGACTCAAGTGATCCAATTGTACAAACTACAAAGTACAAAAATTTGATGAATTAATTATTTGATGTTTTTTCTAATTATTAATTAATAACTAAATATAAAAGTGTAAAAAGTTTTCAAAAATAAAAAAAATAAAAGTGTAAAATAATTGAAGGTAGAACGTCAAATAGGTCCATTACTTACAAGTGCTCAATTAATCTCTCAGTCTAAAATAAGAGCTAATTTGATACATAAACTTTCTATAATTCTTGCATTTACCATTTTTCTAGGTTCCATCAGGTTGCTAGTCCATTTAAGCTGACATGACACTTTAATTTAAAAAAAAAAAGTTGTTAAGATGGAATTTATTAAGGCTATAAATTAAACCAAGCAAACCCTATTAGTATGTTCTTCATCTTCAACTTCGTCTTCTCAAACCCATCTTCGACTTCTTTCTTCAGCTTCATCTTCTCAAAATCGTATAAGCTTTGCTCGTCTTCTTGGTTTGAAATGTCTTGGCTTCATCAGGTACATGAAACAACTTGGAGTATGAGCTTGCGCTTATGGGAGGAATTTTTATTTATGTCAACGATGGAAGGCGCTGATATTGTATTTTATTTTTACATTGGTGTTATTTTTGGAATGACACATTTAGTAAATGTGTTTGAAATTTTTTGAGCAAGGCACGGGTGCGTTTTTCTTGTTTGGAAAGACTAAATTTCATGTACTAGAATAAAATAAGAATGATGCATTTGTAATTGAAGTTTTTTTTACTTTAGTCACCCCATAGAATTGGAGTTGTCACACCATCGAAAAGTGAAAAATCTATTTTCCCATGGACTAAGGCTGGAAGATGGAATTATATTATAATTCGATCTTCTGGTAGAATTGGAGCCACCTAAAAGTAAAAAACTCACTTTCGATGGTTTGAAGTAATTCCACCGAAAGGTCGGTGGGATTGGAGCAACCTTTTATGATTGAAGCCATGTGAAGAAAAATATTACGGAGTATTTTGTTGGATGTCATGTCCAAAAAAAATATATTTTGTCATTATATCAACTTAACTGGCGTTATGTCATCAAAATTGGATCAAACAGTGAAAAAAAATGATAAATATAAAAAATTTAGAAAATTTATGTATCAAATTAACTCTTATTTTAAACAAGTGATTAATTAAACACTTTATGAATAATAGATGGACCTATTTAACTATTCGATCATAATTGAATTGAAAATTAAGTCAATTGTTTTTATGAGCTATTGCTACTTCTCTCGACGTACGAGGCCGAAGGCGAGTGACATTATTATGCTGTCCATAGACCATAATGAAAGAACCCATTTAGAGCCACTAAACAGATAAAATCCACGCAGTTAACACGCCTTCTTCTTCCATTTCCACACAACAATTCCAGCCAATTTTTGTCGTCTCTCTGATCTCTCTTCTTCTCAACCCCTCATAAAACCTCACCATGAAATCCCCTTAAAGCCCACAAATCCTGTCTATGGTCATGCAAACCCAACTTTCACCGACGCTGAGTGCCCAAAACCACCCATTTTTTCATTCAAGATCAAGAATTTCGCTTCCCCATTTTCTATAATTTTAATCTTGGAGGGTTTGTAGAAAGTTTTTCAGGTTTGGGTGAGTTGTTAATCATGGTTTCTCTGGAAGATTCTCGGTCTCTCTCGAATTCTAGCTCCAACAGGTTCAGCCAAACGCGGCCTTGTTACTACTACACTCCGCCGCCGTCGTCGTCGTCGATCAAAATCCACTGGTCTATGGGCCGCTCCATGCGCACTTTCCGGTCTAATC
>NXFB01000226.1:28622-39045 GCA_002525835.2 Ipomoea batatas | reverse complement strand
TCTTTGTGTTTTTTTATGATGTGAAAATTTTTTCTTTAACCCTTTTTGAGTGGTACGAAGTAGGAGGGGATAAAATCAATAAAGAACTTAGTTAGCAATTAATATTAACTAATGATGCTAAGATCTTTTGAATACCTCAAAGCCTCTATAAAGTATCAGTATGCATATATAACCTTAAGTATACCTATTGTTTTGATAATTACATAAGAATACTTTCTCTACACCGAAACTGTACAAAAATTCATTGGATTGTCATTATTTCAAATGCTTCCCATTTTTCTTGTTTCAAATTATCTACTTTAAGCATGCAAGATGCCCTCCAAAAGAGTTCTGTAAAAATTTTTTGGTCGTTAATTGTTAAATCCTGAAAATGTTGAAAAAAATGGAAAAAAGAAAATAGGAAGTAACAGTAACCCTGCATTTTCCTAGTTGTCATAGCAAATTTTAGTGAAGATAGTGAAGGGGGTTATAGGAAACATACGGAAGTTGTAAGCATTTTTTATGGGAAACTATATTTCTTGAGAGCTGAATAGATATTTTTGCTTTCAATTAGATTGCCTCACTACTTCACTAGATTTCTGTATCATGTTGCTCCGAGGTTTCAGCTTAAAACTGAAACAAATTTTGGGGTCCGAGTTGACCAAGGGTAAGGAACTAGAAGGATGTTCGTTTTAACAGTTGCAAAAGGTCTGCTGCACTCATGCCATATATTTGGCTTCACATGATTTAATTTAATTTTATTTTCATGTATTCTCATTTATATTACGTAGAAGAACAACACCTTTAAAAACATTTAAAAAATCATTGTATCTACTTGATTTTTTGCAGCAGTTTAAGCCTACCTTTCTTTTGTTGCAGTGCAGGTACCTTGAGTGCTAAGAATTTCTCGCAATACTAGTTTTGGATTTGAAATGGAGTAGTTGTTATGAAGATGGCTGAAAGTTGCATGACAGGGTACAGCCTGAAAGTTCCCGTTGATACCAATAATTGGCCTAGCTTTAAGTTTCTTTCTTATGAACAGTGATCATCTAGGATTCTTTTCTTTCTATCCTCAACCAGTTTAAACCTTTTGTCCTAAATATTCCTATCCTGCCTTTGAAGTTTTGCTCCAAAGGCTTTTGTCTGTGTATTCTTTGGCTTTGTTACTTTGATTTTGTTTTCCATTTTTTGGCTTTTATCTATTGGAAGGACTGCGATTCCCTTGGGCTACATATATTGGTTTTGTGGCTAGCATTTTTACGTAGTGTAGAGAAGATGGCGTTTTATTCTGAAGACGAACAACCTGAAGATTACCTTTTCAAGATTGTTTTGGTTGGTGAATCGGCTGTTGGGAAATCTAATTTGCTTGCTAGATTTGCTAGAGATGAGTTTTATCCTAACTCGAAATCAACTATTGGAGTAGAATTCCAGACGCAGAAGATGATAATAAATGGAAAGGAAGTTAAGGCCCAGATATGGGATACGGCAGGACAGGAACGGTTTAGGGCTGTCACATCTGCTTATTACAGGGGCGCAGTTGGCGCTCTTCTGGTTTATGACATCAGCAGGCGGCCGACTTTCGAGAGCATTGGACGATGGCTTAATGAACTCCAAAGTAAGCAATTTCGTTCTTATTTTTTTGTCTTATGCTCGGTTTTATGACATTTGACTTATGTGTCCAACACAAGGAAAAATTGTGTAATTGATGCTTTGTGAGTTAGGGATTTGCTTATATTGCCTATTGTTGGGCAGAGGCCAGTAAGGGCCAAGTCCAGCATCCTGGCTCTAGAAAATGTGTGGCGGTGTAAGGAAATAAAGTTGTGTCTTCGCTATTGGCTATAGTTTTTGGCATAGTGGCAAGCGCTTAATCCTAACACCTATAGTTAAGTATTTCTCAAGAAATATTTTGCACTCAAAGATATCAGCTACGGGATTATACATTTCGGTGTATTGCATTTCCTTGTGATTGATGTTTCTTGACTTTCCGAGCAGCTCACTCAGACATGAACGTGGTGACAATACTTGTTGGCAACAAATCTGATCTGAAGGACGCCCGGGAAGTGACCACCGCTGAAGGCAAAGCCTTGGCCGAGGCAGAGGGTCTGTTTTTTATCGAAACTTCAGCTCTCGAGTCTTCGAACGTGGCTTCTGCTTTCCAAACGGTTGTTAGGGAAATCTACAACATTTTGAGCCGGAAAGTGATGCAATCTCAAGAGATCCAACACAAAGACTCTGGCCGCCTAGCGAATGGGAAAACAGTAGTTTTGCAGGGTGGTGGAGATCAAGAAGCGGATGGGGAGGAAGCGAAAAGCGGGTGCTGTTAAGTCCCTGCATGGAGCGTAGTGTTTCTTAGCTTCCCCGTTTTAATACAGAGTTTTGTTATGGTTGCAAGCAGTGATGGACATGTAATTTTCCAGCTATTGATGAACTGTGTTGTAGAATTGTAAATTTATCTCAAGGTTGAAGAAACTTTTTCGGGTGGTATTTAGTACTGTACATGAATTTCTGTCAAATTCATCTTCTTCTGTTGCTTATTCCTTTCCATCTTTTTTGTTGCACAAATGCATTTTTTTTTTCTTTTAAATCTCAATCGGTCTTGTACTATAGTATATAGGGAAATATCGTAGTGGTTATAGGTCCCTAAATGTAAATACATATTTATGTACTTTATCCTTTAATACTTCTAACAAATACTGGAAAAAAAAAAAAAACAGAATAAGATATGTTCCTTTATATGAGAATGATATTATTATTGATTAGTTAATGATGATGTAAAGTACATGATGAAGATATGTATTTATAAGGGTTGGAATATTCTAATAATATAGAGAGAGAATAAATTTATAAGGGTTGGAATATTCTAATAATATAGAGAGAGAATAAATTTTAGTGTGCCCTAAAATATAGAATCTCAATAGGCACCTCAAGTTTAAGGTTCTCTAGATAGAACATTTGGTTTTGCGGTGGTTAGTGACTTAGTGAAGATGTCTGCTGGTTGGTCTTTTGTAGAGCTGTAGTTTTCTTGTAGTTTGATGCTACTTTGTCAGGAACAAAATAAAAGAATTCTAACCGACTAAATTTTTTACCGCAAGATCGGGTACAACGGAATACTCATTCAAAGCGCAGCTACAACGGGACACTCATCCAGAATGCAACTACAATAGAACACTCATCCGGAGTGCAACTACAACGGAATACTCATCCGGAGCGCAACTACAATGGAACACCCATCCAAAGCGCAAGACACTCACCCGGAGCCTTAATAAATGAAGCCGAACACGAAAACTTGCACTCAACATATCCACGGAGATTTTGACCATGAAGAAAGGGAACAAGTTGAGTCTTACACAACAGATAATTTGATGAAGTATATTTAATGAATATACAATGATGGGCTGTTTATAGGATATTTATTCAGGTTTGGTTGGATAGGCAATATTGAACATGATGCGAGAAGAAGAGATGGTGTCATCGGCCGGCGGCAGGGGGGTTAGTGGCGGCGACAATTTTTTTTTTGGTAGGGTTGGAATGATAAAGGGTAATATTACTAATAATATATGGAGAGGGAGAATAAATTTTAGTGTGACTAAAATACCGAGTCCTAATACTTTAAATTTTACCAAAACGCTTCTTTTGGTTGTCATTTTCAAAAAATTATATTTCAAATACACCAAGCCTTTTGATAGTCATTTTCTCTAGATCGAGAATTAAGAGGATTATGGCTGCCTCTTTCTCTTCTCTTTTTTTTTTCAAAATTTATTTATTATTGATAGAATTAATTAATCTTAGTGGCTCGAATTAACCAAAATCAATAATTAAATAAATAGATAGTAAAGACAAAGTATTGAACTTATGGAGATAATTATCTTGTATTAAGAACTCTTGTAATGTTGATGATGTCCTAACAAAGACAAAGGGAAAATATATACTAAATTCGTCCGTAACCACCTCGATAAATGGGTGAGCAGTTAGCACCCTTTGACTGTATCCGTCTACTACACCCACTCCCGACTCTGAGACCAAGTGTCGAGCTTGACCTTAGGGCCATGAGACTGGCTGCGAGCCCAACCCTGGGAGTTGGTTCGGGTTGCCTTTCTCCGCCTCTTCGGATCAGTTTGCTCCGGACCCACTCCCAATATATCCATCAATTATCTTTGTAAATATATATAAAGATATAACTTTTAATTTGATATATGGAAGTCATGTCAACCTTAAAAGTTATATAAATGACGCGTCAACGATATTATTGAAATGGTTTGCAATGATATTTGATTGTATCCAGAATTATTTGAAACCATTTCTATTAATACAAAGATCTACCTAGTATTATTGGAAACCATTCCAATAATATTGTGTCCAATCCATGATTGTACCTAGTATTATAGGAAATGATTTTCAATAATACAATGTACAATTGATAATGCACAAAATGAACAAACTTTTGCTCATATTTGTTTATTAAGTTTTGTCTTATCTTCATCATTATATTTTGTGCTTAAATGATTAAATTTATTATATTTTAATTGAAGGATAGGCTAATGCATGATTTAAATGACTTTTGATATGTTTTGAATGGTTCTTTTGATATTGGTAAACCATTGCAAAGGCAAAACAAAATATTATAAAATTATATTTTCGCCCAAAATGACATCTCTCAGTATTTTGATCATAACTTGATGTAAGAATGCCTAATTGGGATGTGTTTAATGGTATTGAAAAGTCAGCTAAAAGGCATACAACTCTTATGAAGACTACAAAGCCAAATTTTGAAGATAAAAGGCTCAAAATCATTATGGAAGTCAAAGTTGTGCATCATAGTACTTAGTACTTTCAGTGCGACAAGAATCCTTCTAGTGTATGTTAATCCTAGACATTCAAATAAGTGCAATCTAGGGTTGTGATTGTATCCAAAATAATGTGAGATTCTAACCATAAATAATAAAAGATCACAAAGAAGACAATTGAGAGGTATTTTAATTTTGGAATGATTGTAATTAATATAGTTAACATATATTAGATGAAGATATACACAATAATAAATTGTAGGCTCATAAGGAAGCATAAAAAAAAATAAATAATAAGAGAAGACAAAGAAGACAATTGAGAGGTATTTTAATTTTGGAATGATTGTAATTAATATAGTTAACATATTAGATGAAGATATACGCAATAATAAATTGTAGTCTCATAAGGAAGCATAAAACCGGGATCGTCTTCATCTACGTACAAGAACAAACAGAAGAGTTTGAACACTTCCATTGGGATAAATCACGTAGTGATGTCTGTCTAACTGGAGGTTGTGTGCCATACATATATAAATCGTGTGTGATGTGTAAGACTATCGTGTGCACATACATCACAGATTTAGGGCTGATTTAACTGACAGTGTGATAAATAATTTATAGTATTCTGTTTTGAAAAATGTTAGCCTTGTGTATGTATATTTAGTTCAAAATGATTTTGTAAGTGTTTTAAAAATTTGGCCGAAAAAGTAGTCATTTACTTCGACAATGGGAACAACGAATTTTAGTAGTTTAATTAGTGTAGAAAGTAATTTTGAAAATATAATGTATTAAACAAATATTATTTTTTGATTAGGAATATACAGACTGCATAACTGCGACATTTTATTTTTGAGACTATTATTTTTAGCTAGATTAAAATAATAAGTATTCATCAATGGGATTTCATTTTGTTTGCACACTGAACCAGATGAACATGACATTTACGCGGAAGAGTTCAAGCCTTCGAGGTGGAAATATGTCAAGGAAAAATTGATGAATTTAAATGACAAGGACGCTGAAATGATACCGCCAAAGTACATAGTAGCAAGGTGGACAAGTAATGCATGTAGACATGTAGACATGAATAAATAACATATTTTTAATGCTTATTATAATCGTGTGCAATACTTAAAAGAACTGTATGTCATACTTATAATAAACGTGTGTCGTACTTATAATTAACGTGGGTCATACTTAAAACTGTTAAAAGAAATATGTGTCATACTTATAATAAACGTGTGTCATACAGTACAATGAATGGTCTTCTGATGTAAGCTGGGGAGGGGATTTACTAGATCGTGAAATTATTACGATTTTTCTTGCACCAAGAGATAACCATAAGGCCCAGGTTTAGTTCTTTTTGGAGAGTGGACTTCCTGCAATTCTTAGAATCATTTCGACACAGTGTCTTCCTTTCCCTTCAAGTTCTTTTGACGTGGCTCATTTCTATAGATGTCTCATTCCATGAACTGAATTTGGTAATTCAACCTTCTAATCCAAAATCTAATTTCTACTTACATGTGCATATTGAATAAATTGAATATGCAGCTATACTTTTTAGCAAAAATTAAAATACTTAAAACACTTACAAAGTCATTTTTTATTGAACTAAATATGCATATACAAAGCTAACATTTTTCAAAAGAGAATAGTAGAAATTAGTTATCACATTGCCAGTTAAATTAGCCATAAATATGTGATGTATGTGCACACGACAGTTTTATACATGACACACGATTTATATATGTATGACACACAACCTCCAGTCACACAGACATAACTGCGTGATTTATCCCTATGGAAGTGTTCAAACTATTCTATTTGTTCTCGTACGTAGATGAAGACGACTCTCAGTTTTATGATTCCTTATATGAGCCTACAATTTATTACCTTGTATATCTTCATCTAATATGTTAACTATATTAATTACAATCCTTCTAAAATTAAAATACCTCTCAATTGCCTTCTTTGCCCTCTCTTATTATTTATGGTTAGAATATCATATTATTTAGATACAATCACAATCCTTAATTGCACTTATTTGAATGCCTAGGATTTGTCCTCCATAATATGTGTCCTCATTTAAATAGTGTTATATATACATATAAAAGTAAATGTTTTAATAAAATTAGATAATATATTATTATATATGAAATGAAAGTTATTGAAAGTTAAAGTGTCTTAGCTTTGTGGTTTTAAACATTGTATTATTTAAGATATATATAAGGATCGAAACTTACCATCTACATCTTTTCGCCTCCACTCCACATATCTATTTAGCATCCACTCCTAACATCAACCAACCCACCTATGTACATACTTTTACCACCCTAGATGAATATAATTAGCCACAGAGGAATTACCTTGTTGGAGGGATTGAAGTTGACCAAGAAGATGAAGCAATTTGACACGGGATGAGGAGGCTAGAGACTGGTCTATCAACTCGCAAATTTATTGTGATGTCCTGCAGTCAACTACAAGGTGCATAACCTCTTCTAAAATAGAGGAAATTAACATGGACATCAAATCTTAGTCATGACGAAACCAAAATGCACGAGCAAGATTGGCTTGTGGAACTGCATTAGTGTCAATGGTTATGAGGAAAACATCCAGACATGGGTGAATACCATCAATAAACCCCCATTAACCCATGTCCTTGGAGGAAAGGCACGACTTGTGTCCTCCAAAACAAATAATTTTTGTGGGTCAACTTAATACTGATAAAGTGATGAGCAGTAGAAAATGAATTAACACCCATAGAGACAGAACATCGACATTTGAGACGGTCCGTTCAAAAGAAGAGTTAACATATCCATCTGCTATAGGCAGTGGCGGATCCAGACATTTTTTCTAGTGGGGGTGAAACACAACGTTGAAAAAATTGCTAGGCGCTCCTCATATGCTTATGCGGCAATTAATCGGCAATTAAATAAAAAGATTATTTAATTTTTTTTAATGTTTTAAGACTAATAATCATAAATTATTTAATACTTTATTCGTTAATACTAACATATTAAAAATTGCAACCCTAGATGAGATTTTTTCAACACTAGCGAAACATTAAAACAAAAGAAATAGTCATAAACATTGTTGGATATAGACGAAAAATAAAACACATCATAACTTTATAAAAATATTCATAACAAAATATGAAACAAGATTAATTTGATAAAATAATTCAAATAAAAAATACATTATAAATTACACATCTCATTATTAATATTTTAAAAAATAGATATAAAGCATTAAAGAATCTGTTGAAATAAAAAAGCAAAAAAGCCTTCAAGATGCATTTTTAAAAAAATTATATGCTAGGGGATTCAAACCCTAGACATTTCTTAGCTAAATAAAGCCCCTACCAACTCATCCAATTGACCAATTGTGTATATTTATCTGTTTTCATATACTTACGGTGTGTTTGGTAACCCAAAAAATGATTTCCGGATATCATTTTTCGGGCTTTTGGTGTTTGGCAACATCCGAAAAATGTGGTCAACGGAAAACATTTTTCGTTGACCACGGAAAATGAGCTCATTTTTCTGGAAAATGACTTCCGGACAAAAAATCCGGAAGTCATTTTCCAGAAACGAAAAATGGCTTCATGCGCCGTTTTTTTTTTTTTTTTTTTGTAAAAAAAAAATTATTTCTAATTTCTAATAAATATTATTAGTTTATATATTTTTATATTTTAAATAAAGTAATAAAAATATATAATTATACATTTCTATAATTTTCCATTCATTTTCCGGAAAATGAACTAAACGCAGGTAGACAGTTTTTCAGAGTACATCCAAACACTGAAAATGAACTCATTTTTCGAAAAATGACTCAGTTTTCAGAAGTCATTTTCTTACTTTTCAAACACACCCTTATATCTAAAATCTGTACTATATATGCATATATACATACAAGGACTATATATAGGGTGGAGGTGAGGTGAGTGGGGGCAGCTGCCCCCATGTTGGATCCGCCACTGACCATAGAGACAAAGGAACAAAAAATCATAGAGAATAAGAACCTTGGGTAATTGATACCAGATGAGAATGGAATGATTGAATGAACTTCATTACAAGAGTACATGCATAGGGGTATGTATATATACAAGTAGAATCAATGATAGACTAGAATATAGAGATTAAGATAAATAGTCATACTTAAACTCAAATACATAGAGTCCTAATACCCTACCTATCCTAGACTCCTAGTATCATATATAGTCTTTCTATCACCATAATTACTTCTACTATCTATATACGCACTACTACAACATTTAATACTATTTTTTTCCTTTAACACCATCTTCTATTTTTTTTTTTTAAACTACTAACACCATCTTCTATATATCTACTTTATTTTAATCTTTATATTATTATTAGAGATACAATAAATAGGTTACCTACATGTTTAACCCATACAAACCGACCAAAACCAAAACCCAATAATAATAACCAAATAACCAAACTCTTTTTTTTTTTTAATACTACTAAGTCTAGATAGTATTGCCTCCACTGAGGCTCGAACCCACCACCTCCCGTATAAAAAAAGGGTTTGATGCCACTAGACTACAAGGTCCTTGGCAACCAAACTCTTTTTAAAATCAATAACCTACCCTTTGCCCATCCCTATTTTGTACCTAAATCCAAATGAACAATAAATACTTCTTTTGTTCAATTTTGTGTCTATTTAATAGACTTACAATTTAATTTTTCTTGATAATTAGTTTAACATTAGTATATAAAATTTATATAATTACAAATTAGAATATAAAATTAAATTGAGAAATGGTCAAATAAGTCCGTAAGTATTATCTGAAAAGTCAATTACCCCTCTAAACATTTGAAAAGTACAATTAGGCCCTTTCACATGTTAAATTGGGTTAAAGAAGTCCAAAAATCGGTAAATGACCTGCAATTTGCAGGTATTTACTGTTCCGAACAAAATTTGGCGACCGGCGACGACAAAATCGTCACCTTCCGCCTGGGAAGGCGACCATTTGGTCGCTTTCCACCATGGAAGGTGACCAATTTGGTCGCCTTCCGCTGAAGAGCCTTCCCAAGCGGAAGTGGTTGCTTTCCCAAGCGTAAAGCAGTATGGCGATTGGCAATAGTTCTACCGTCGTCAGTCGTCAGATTTTATCTGAAACAGTAAATGACCTGCAATTCAAGTCATTTACCTATTTTTGGACTTCTTTGATCCGATGTAACATGTTAAAGCGCTTAATTGCACATTTCAAATGTTTAGGGACTTATTTTACCCTTTTCCCTATAATTAGTGAAAACGCAAACTATTTTCAGTAGGTTTCAAAAATAAAAGAAAATCAAACAAATTAAAACAATGAAAAGTTGTTTCCCTTTCTCATAAGCAAAAATGTCTTACAATATACAATTATAATGGCAAATCAACATTCCCAAAATGAACAATAAAAAAAACATTACAAACACATTAAAGAAATAATACAATATAGTATAGATAAAAATGACTAAATCTACTTTCTTGACTTGCTGTGATGTGCATGGTACAATAATCTTAAGTGTGTTCTGCTATCCAATTATACATCTCAATTCTCAACCTTATAATCAGGCCAAAACCAAAAAAAAAAACTTGATCCTATCTCCCAGCAAAACCGCACATTCATATCGTAAATGTTCTGTTCTTTGAGA
>NXFB01000226.1:0-12382 GCA_002525835.2 Ipomoea batatas | reverse complement strand
GGTTGACCGAGTGCCATCTCATTTTTTAGGACTCCGGCCAACCAAAACAGCCGCCTTATTGCACCTTTTCCCACTCATTTTCTCAAGTAGGCACGATTGACCTAGTGTCGACTCCTTTTTCAGGACTCCGGCCAACCAAAACAACCGCCTTATTACACCTTTTCCCACTCCTTTTTTAAAGGAGGCACGGTTGACCAGTGCCGACTCCTTTTTCAGGATTCCGGCCAACCAAAACAACCACCGCCTTATAGCACATTTTCCCACTCCTTTTTTCAAGGAGGCAGGGTTGACCGAGTGTCGACTCCTTTTTCAGGACTCCAACCAACCACAACAACTGCTTTATTACGCCTTTTCCCGCACATTTTCTCAAGGAGGCACGGTTGACCGAGCGCCGACTCTTTTTTCATGACTCTGGCCAACCGTTCGAATCCCTCAGTCTCTAGAGCAATCAATCACACGTTCATGCAGTTAGACTGCCTTAGTCACGTATTCATAAGCAATCAATCTCATGCTCATGCAGGTAGACTGCCTCAGTTACTCATTCATAAGAGATCAATCTCATGCTCATACAGTTAGACTGCCTCGGTTACGTGTTCATAAGCAATCAATCTCATGCTCATGCAGGTAGACTGCCTCAACTACTCATTCATAAGGAATCAATCTCATGCTCATGCAGTTAGACTGCTTCAGTCACTCATCCTGAAAGCAATCACAGATCACTTAGGACTCAACTAAGTTATCGCAACTTAGCATCTCAATAGGGCAGATTGACTGCCTCACTCACTCATCTATAAGCAATCACAGACCACTTAGGACTCAACTAAGTTATCTCAACTTAGTATCTCAATAGGACAGATTGACAGCCTCACTCACTCATCCGTAAGCAATCACAGATCACTTAGGACTCAACTAAGTTATCTCAACTTAGCATCTCAATAAAGCATATTGACTACCTCACTCACTCATCCGTAAGCAATCACAGATCACTTAGAACTCTACTAGTTATCTCAACTTAGTATCTCAATAAAGCAGATTGATTGCCTCACTCACTCATCCATATGCAATCACAGATCACTTAGAACTCTACTAAGTTATCTCAACTTAGTATCTCAATAAAGCATATTGATTGCCTCACTCACTCATCCATAAGCAATCACAGATCACTTAGGACTCAACTAAGTTATCTCAACTTTGTATCTAAATAAAGTAGATTGACTGCCCCACTCACTCATCCGTAAGCAATCACAGATCGCTTTTAAGATCTGGCTAGGTATCACAGATCCCTAACCAGTCCCCGATTCTGCTCAAACCATTTAAAGGGCAGGCTAAACCAAACTCAATCGCACCAATTAGAGGGTTGATAGACCACCCAAATCAATCTTGACTCGACCAGCTATTCGATTGACCGGGATACTTTTTTTTTTTTTTAGTATAATATATTACAGTATACACTTTGCAGTAACTACAGTTTGCACAGCCATAAAAAATCAACTTGAGCAAATTTATGTATTTATTCCTAGTAAAGCAGTCCACCAATTTGCTTCTGAACACAATGAGACTTGCGATGTCACAGGCTGCCTTCACGCATAATGGCTGCTAGCTGTATCCGATCAAGTGCTAAAAACAATTTTTGGTTTTTGACGTTGTTTCGATTCAACTTGTGATTTGAGAGACATTTATAGGCTACCTAATCTGTTTCACCGCTCAATAAACAGTCGGCTGCCTTCTCGTCTCCAGCCGACCGTTTTTTTATGATCGACTGGACCTTGCTTAACCGAGTCCCTCAGTCTGATTGCACGTCGTCGAACTACTCGTTCATTTGGTCAGCAAATATATTTCATGAGCTATGCTTTGCTGCAAAATAATTAAATGCATATGAGAGAAGATAAAAACTTGCAATGTATCATGCAGATGGTAACTCCGTGTTGCCATACTCAAATATCAAAATTTTCCTTGCATGACTGCTATGCTTTCTCACCACACAAATCAACTTCATACTTTCCTTATTGAGGAATTATAATTTAAAAGTCATGTATCCTCCCATCGGTTTTCCACGTGTTGTAATTAAATTTTTTTTTGCATGTATGTATGAATGTGTATTGAAATGGTAACTAGAAGCTGCTAATCAAATGTGTCTTGCGTCCACGTAGGAAAATGTGTATACATACACCGCAGGGTAGAACTGGTCGATCGCGTCTATGGAGACAACTTTTACCACACCCAAATTTTGGGTATCGATTGCCTTCCATCAATGGTTTCTGACAAACCATAATCCTATAGCCGACTGACCTCTCTAAAATATCTATGCAACATTCTCCATAAAAGTGCAGCTTGCCTTCCTTTGAATATCAACAGTTTTATATATGTCGCCGTTATTCTCGTCAGACAAAACAACTCAAAAACTTTAACCGTCCATAATCGCAAGTCAGAAGTCTGTTTGCTCCGCTCTTGGATGAACACTTTCACGACTGCTGACTGCTTTCTAGAGTCTGGCAGGAATATGGCCGACTGGGCATTGTTCGGTCAAGTATCTCAGTTGTTGGAGTCGGCATGACGTCTCTATTTCGCTTGGCGATTCCACAGGTTTGATAGCCTATCTTTATTTTTACAAACATCAGGGGTCTGATCGTGACTATAGCTCGCAATCTTGGTTGGAATGGGAACCGTGTACACCCAACAGTAGGTGAGAGCATCTCCAAATTCACTCAGCAAATATCATTCAATCCCTACATATATTTTCTTTAAACCTTTCATGTGAAAGGTTATCAACTCCCAGGAGTTTTCAATTTTATTTTCCCCCATCAGCACTATGTAGAAAATGCATGTATATTCTAAAACAATGTTTTGAAATGGTAATTACCATATTTGAATATCTAAATTTCCATATAAGGTGATCTCATATAGGGATTCCTAGAACTTCACAGACCAAAATTATATTTGTATTAAATGGAGTTGGCATGCTTGATTTTGCTATCTCATAATTTTCGTACCTTCACCGAATGTGCATTCCTTCGTTACTTTTTTCCACAGCATAGCGGATGATCATCGAAGAGGAAATTAAAACACCAGCAATGGTTGCTCTAAGACTCAGTCGGAGCAAACAAAGGCCGTCCTGAGACTCGGCCGACAACTGTGATGCAGGACACTACTAGAAGCTTCTGAATTTAATCTCCACCAGCTTACTTTACAACATAATGAAATATGACATGTCTGATCTGTCTTCATGCGTAGCGGCTACCAGCTGTAGCCTATCAAGTGGCCAAAGGACCATCAACTTCCGATTTCCGTATGAACCTTGCTCATGTATGTAAACTTACAGAAATCACCAAAGAGCATCATAATTTTCCGGCCAGGCCATTCCGCGGACCGTATTTCTTCAATTCTCGTGTTACCCCTCTTTCAGGGTCATTCTTCACCCGTATTTCAGGGCGATTCTCACCCGTCTTTCAAGGTGCTTTTAACCCGTCTTTCAGGGTCAATTTTTGCTTCTATGGTAGACTGGATGCTTGAGAATCTACCTCCTTGACATAGTCGGCGATCGGAGTGCTCCGTGAAAAGGAATATATTGTCTTTATACTCCGAGAGTCTTTACACAAGCATATATTCGTGATGATAAAGGATAGGGAGTAGTTTTCATACCCGAAAGTCGGTGGAGCTGGGAGTCAAAGCGGACATCCGAATGGTGCTATCCACACAGGGCACTGGTAGTATGGTAGTCTCTTTAAGCCGACTGTCTCACCGCTTCTGACAGACCATGTCTATCGGGCCTGCTGGTATTTGTCTGGCTGAGTCCCTCAGTCATCAACATGCTTCTCAACACCAGGAATTATGCCACGTTTGCCCTAATTTCCTACTTAGTAGCCACCAACTACAGACGATCAAGTGCCTCAAGGGACCAACAATTTCTGATTTTCGCAGTCGTCGTGGGTCCGTGATTTGGGAGGCATTCACAGGCTACCTCACCTAGTCGATCCACAACCGGCAGCCCAGTGCCTCCTTTGCCAACCGCTCGCATCCCTGGTCCAACCACCTCTCTCCGAGCACTCTCCGCCGACGGCCAAAAAGATTTCTTGAAAGGCCATCTCATGGCTGACCAGTCACTTGTTAATGAGGGCGGCTCCATCGGATCCCTCTTAGAAGTGCGACTGTCAATGCTTCCATGCGGGTATATACATTCTTCCTTGAAATGGTAAATTTCTATATACGCTTGTCTCCTTTTATTTTACCATACTAAGCATATTGAGATACTGACAAATATTCCTCTATACTTATGCGTGCAAAAGTCTCCAAATTCCCATGAATTTCATTTAAAAATGTGTCTTGAAATGGAGAAAATGTATTTGCCAATCTGTATTCAAATTTCTATGCTCTCATACCCATATCATGTTTTGTTCTCATTCTTCCCCCATAGTACATAATGCTTTAGATGGAAATACCTCTTTTGAATATGAATTTCGTAGAAGTGAGACGGGTAGTAGTCTTCATTGCTTGATTCTCTCGCAGCAGTATGATAAGTGCAAAAGATAGCCAATTTTATAAGGTTATTCTTGGACATAAGTCATGGCTTTTATGGGTGATTTAATCCTAATTTGCCTTAGAATACTTTATTTTGTCATAGTACCCCGTTCCACATTGTACGAATTGTTTTGTAGGAAAAAACGTGCTTAAAGAGGGAAAATGACGATATTTTGGAGAAGAATTCATTAAACCAAAGTTGGGAGAGAAAGCAAAGCCGCTTTGGACGCAAGTACGGTTCACCAAGCAAGAGAAGAAGGGAAGCTAACCTGTGGAAGTGCCCCTGGACGCGCGTCCAAGGTGGCATCCAAGTATTCCTCTTCAGAAATCGCAACGCATTTCATGAAGCAGGCCTTGGACGCGCCCCTGGACGCGCGTCCAAGGTGGCGTCCAAGTATTTCTCTTCAGAAGTCGCAAGGAATCCCGCGAAGAGTCCCTTTGACGCCCTCCTGGACGCGCGTCCATCGCGCACAATTGGCGGTTATTCACTTTTAAAAAGGGGAGAGGGAACCATTTTCAGGGGAACTTTTCTCTCTCTAGGTTTTAGCTCTAAAATTCTCTCCATTCCATAGCTCAATTGCACTCCAAGATCAGGTTCCATAGCTAGATTTAGAGAGGAATTTACATTGCAAGATTGTATTGAGCCAAATTACTCAAGGATTCTACTTCAATTTCAAGCTAAGTTTCATTTTCTATTCTTGCATTTCAATTTCTATTGTTGATTTGGATCTATTGCTTTGTTAGTTCAATTGCTTTTTTATTTCAAATTTCACTATGAGTAGCTAGATCTTTGGAGGATTTGAATCAATTAGTCTTGCATAATCTCCCTTGAGTTCTAAATTCTTAAACCTAGGATTAGATAATGCTTTTTTGATGATTGATTGTGGATTGGGATGATTGTCTTGACTCTATGGCAACAAGGATCCGGTTGTGATAGAGGAGTAGGAAAGGAGCACTCACCTACGAGAGTAGGGAGTGCACCAAGCCCTCACCATTCACATTTCCTTCCCACCTTTGAGAAAAGGGGGATTGGAAGGCAAGAGACACACCAAGTGTTTGATGAATTGCCTCTTCTAGCCTAGCTATTGTGAGAATAAAGCTAAGGCATGGTAGAGAGGCCACCGTCCACGAGAGTGGCGTTGGCATTAGTGAACTTGTCCAATAAGCGTTGCTAAGTCCTAGGACCATAGGAAATCAAGGGTAAATATGCTTGATGAGTTGGTTCGAATCCCCTTTCTCCTTAATTGTTTTCTATTCTTTTGCGTTATTTGTTTCGTTCTTCGCAAGATTCAATCCTACATATGCTCCGGACTAGCTTTCGAACATGTTTAGCTCTTGTGATTAATCCGCTTGCTTACCATCTCCCTTACGCCTTCCCAGAGGACGACACTCTTCACTTGTTCCTATACGCCACACCACAAAACATCACTTCATCGCACGCACAACAAAATCGCTTTTCAAATGGCGCCGTTGCCGGGGACGGCATCGATTTTGTGTAAGCAAGTCCATTTTGGGATTGACATGAGTAGGCTTCTAAGTTAGAGAGTCTAGTCCACTCGTTTACTTGTTTTTGTTCATTGCATTTATTTGTTTCTTTTACTTGTTACTTCACATTGAGCTTACCTTGTGAGCAACTACTTTTAGTTGCACAACTACTCTTCTGTTTTTGTTACTTGTAGGTGCAAGGTAATTGTATGCACACCCGTTCCAAAGGTAGTGAAGGTCTACTACCCTTAGATCCCGAGATCTACGCACTAGCCCGAAGAAGGAAGAAAGCTAGTAGAGACCAACCACCTCAACAAGTTGTTCAAGAAGACAAAATGGCTACAGCAAGCGGAAACAATCCAAACATTGCCATGGTTGAATCACCGAGAGGGGCAGACACGGATACGCCGCGGGATAATACGAGAGGTGATCAATTCGATGAGCGAGAGGCACCACCTCCACAAAGGAAGGAGGTTCGACAAAGAGCACCACCCATTCATACCCAATTTCAAGCTGAAGACGACGAGTTTGTGGAACCAAGGCTAAGAATGAGGTATGCACCGGAGTTTGGAGATCAATTCAACAATCCACTCTATGATGTACCACCGAGGAGGCAACCACCACCACCTCCTAGACAAAGGAGAGAAGCTTATTATGAGCTACAAGATGATGAGGATTATAGAGCATAATATCAACCAAGAAGGCCACCACTAAGGACACTTGATGATGAGACATATGAGTATGATGATCCACCACGAAGGCAAATATCAAGAGCTCAATATGATGATAGGGAATATGGTGATTACCACTACTCAAGGAGAGCTCCACCACCACCTCAAAGAGGATTCTTCTATGATGATTCACCGGAGAGATACCAAAGGTCTTATTATGGTCATGACTATGAACATTCAAGGAGGGCCCAACCACTATGGAGAGACATCTCTTATAATCATTCAAGGGAATACCAAACACCTAGGTATTACCGGGATGATTATGAGGATGGATATCATGATCAAGAGAACTACTACTATGAACACCGGGGGGATAGAAGGAGTGCATCTCATCAAAGCTACAATTCTCAATCTTACCCCTCTAGCCACTATGATGAGGATGGGGACTACTTTCTACAAAGAAGAGCCATTAATTCTCTATCCTATGACTCCTACCCACCCCAAGCCTATTCTTCACAACCTTACACTCAAAACACACCTTTACCCAAAAAGAAATCCATTGCCGAGCACATGTATGAACATTGGTTAGAACCCAAACCACGAGATCCAAATGATCCCTACAAAACCATTGAGGAACACATGTTTAAGGATATGAACTTACAAGTGATTTGTCATGCTTGTAAAGGACCTCACTATAGGTATCAATGCCATAAGTACTCTTATTGCAATAGATGTAAGGCAAAATTCTCATGTGAATGTAGGGACAAGCACCAGAGGGATGGAGTTGATCAAGGGTGCAATGCCAAGCTGCAAGGAAAGTATGGATTGAGTAAGGAAACTTGGGCATTGGCGAGGCGTTTGGGAATTAACATTGTGCCGGATGATAGCATGGAAGAGAATATTAGAGTGACTCCAAGGGTTGATCAAGGTAGGCATAACCATACGAAACAAGTGAGTTTCAAAGTGCCCTTAGAGGAGGTCATTGCAGATGTAAGGGAGAGTGAGCTAGAGATCCTCGTTAGTGAAGAGTTGCAAGGCCAAGAGAAGGAAAATCAAGATGGGGGGTATAGAAATGAATTTGAAGAAAAGGAGGATGAGGAAGTGGAAGTAGTGTTGGATGATAAAGAACTCCATGGTGATGCCTTTAAACTATCATATAGTAACACTATTGATTCTAGTTTTGCTATCACTATTCTTGGTAATAATGGTGCTAAATCATGGGGTAATATGTGTGATGAGGAAATTACTTAGCTTGTGATGATCATTATGGTAATACTTGTGATGATATTTGTGTTCCTACAATTAGATATATTTGTGATGATGATTATGTTGGTTCTTGTGTTGAGAATATTGAAGAAGTTGTGGAGGATGAAGTGGAAATGAAAGGAGATGTCCTAGAGGAAGAAGAGCTCAAAGAAGATGTTAAGGACAAAGAAGAAAATATTGAAAATAAGAATGTGTTGTTTGAGGAAGTTCATTGCAAAATCATAGAAGAGGAGAAGGAGAGTGAAGAAGTGAGAGGTAAAGAAAAGACAAGAGGTGAGAATTTTGAAGAGAAAATGAAAGAAGAAAGGGAACAAGAGCAAGAGAATAAGGAGTATGAGAGCATATTCTTTGAAGTAGATCAATGCCAAACCTTTGAAGAGAATATGCTAGTATTGAGCTTAAGAGAGTTTCTCAATGCGCGCCATTTGACAACATACCTTGAGAAGAAAGTGCAAAGAGAAAAGGGAGGCACCTTACGATTGGTCAAGATCAAAGATTGAGCTCACAAAAGGCGTCGGGCTAAAGACGTAAAATGTAGCGCTTCTCGAGAGGCAACCCGAGGGTACTTTTATTTTCTACACGCTTTACTTTTCATTTCTTATCTTTTGAGTCAATTGTGTTTTTGCAGGACCTTTAGATTCAATTCTCCAATCATGGCTAATTCAAGAACTTTGGGAATGTGCATTGAGCTTATGGATTTATAGGAGAAATTATGTTGTGAGATGAGCCAAGTATACTGGCACCTAATAGTTAAAGCATTGAAAAAGGGGAGTCTCTTTATCTCCCCTACATTTTGATTACCTATATGCTTGTCTTCTAAAGTGTGGAAACCGGAGGTTACTTGGCATTACATTGCATGATGATTAAGTCGTTCATAAAAGCAATATTGTGATCCTCTTAGCCCATAGTCCACTTCTAAAGTGTGGAAAGGGCATTGCACTAGATATGACCTTAATTCATTCCCACCGTGCACAAAGAGTGAACAGTGAGGACGATGTTTCTTTCTAAAGTGTGGAAAGGGAAGCACTTCGTGCTTAAAGCTTTTGATCAAAAAGGTGATGCCTAGCATAGGACTATGCATGTGCTTGAAATTAATACCTTGTTTAGTCTAGCTTGAAAATGTGTGGTTTAAGTGAATAATTGAGTCTCAATTATGAATATCCTTAGAAATAAACTCTTTTGCACTTTAAAATTGTCTATATTGTATGCTTGCATGACGTTCACCTTCTATTTGGTTTGGACCATAGTCAAGGAGGCATCGAAGTGAGAGTGTACACTTTTCAACTCTAGAAAGATAAATGTGCTAAGCCCGGAAATGAACAAATCTTTGGTTAACTTGGGGAAAAAGTGAGGCTTTTATGATCTCTTGAAGGTGCCGTGAGGGGTTGTGAAGGAGAAGTTTATTGTCGAATACTCAAAAGAGCCCAATGAGGCCACCTCGAAAAAAAATAATTAAAAAAATTAAAGTATGGAAAGCCGTTTTGCTAAGACATTGGGGCAACCATTGCACCGTCTTCGAAAAAGCGTAGAGCTCTACGTGAAGTCGGTTGTCCCAATACTAGGTTTTAGAAGACGAGAAAAAGAGAGTCATTCCGCCAAGATTCGGGCACCCATTGCACCGTCTTCGAAAAAGCATGGAGATCCATGTGAAGTCGGGTCACCTGATGAGGTTATCTTGGGGAATGAGAAAATGGGAGATCTATTCCGTTAGGACCGGGCACCCATTGCACTTATCTCGAAAAAGCATGGAGCTCCATGTGAGATCGGGCGGCCCGACGGTTGGTCCTAAGGGGTAGGAGAGACCCTTGTTAACCACTCACATTAGCTTTATCTAGGGGGCTTGAGGTAATAAGGTTGGACGGTTAGAGTTGATTTGTGTACATCGTTCCCACTAGTTGGCTCGGCTAGTGGCCCTTTCAAAATAATTGGTGAACCTTCATTTGGATTGCATGCTTGAAAGTGTGGAAAAGAGTTGTTTTAAATAAACTTTTCTAGCAAAAAGGGCTATTATCTCTTGGGATATTCATTATTGAGACCCTATGGTCCATTTGTAGGCACATTTTCTTGGTAGAATGAAGAATGTATTGGTTTCAATCTTGTGCGTTGTTCTTTTATCTAAGCTCATACGCATATCAAAGCTTTGTGACATCTTTTGCACTTATGGTTTTGCTTGTTTGAGGATAACTTGCTTGAGGACAAGCAAGGTTTAAAGTGTGGAAAGTTTGATAAGTGCAAAAGATGCCAATTTTATAAGGTTATTCTTGGATCATTTAGTGCGTAAGTCATGGCTTTTATGGGTGATTTAATCCTAATTTGCCTTAGAATACTTTATTTTGTCATAGTACACCGTTCCACACTGTACGAATTGTTTTGTAGGAAAAAACGTGCTTGGAGAAGAATTCATGAAACCAAAGTTGGGGGAGAAAGCAAAGCCGCTTTGGACGCAAGTACGGTTCACCGAGCAAGAGAAGAAGGGAAGCTAGCCTGTGGACGCGCGTCCAAGGTGGCGTCAAGTATTCCTCCTCAGAAATCGCAAGGCATTCCGCGAAGTAGGCCTTGGACGCGCCCCTGGACGCGCGTCCAAGGTGGTGTCCAAGTATTTCTCTTCAAAAGTCGCAAGGAATCCCGCGAAGAGTCCCTTGGACGCCCTCCTGGACGCGTGTCCAGCCAGGCGTCCGTCGCGCACAATTGGCGGTTATTCACTTTTAAAAAGGGGAGAGGGAATCATTTTCAAGGGAACTTTTCTCTCTCTAAGTTTTAGCTCTAAAATTCTCTCCATTCCATAGCTCAATTGTACTCCAAGATCATGTTCCATAGCTAGATTTAGGGAGGAATTTACATTGCAAGATTGTATTGAGCCAAATTACTCAAGGATTCTACTTCAATTTCAAGCTAAGTTTCATTTTCTATTCTTGCATTTCAATTTCTATTGTTGATTTGGATCTATTGCTTTGTTAGTTCAATTGCTTTTTGATTTCAATTTTTACTATGAGTAGCTAGATCTTTGGAGGATTTGAATCAATTAGTCTTGCATAATCTCCCTTGAGTTCTAAATTCTTAAACCTAGGATTAGATAATGCTTGTTTGATGATTGATTGTGGATTGGGATGATTGTCTTGACTCTATGGCAACAAGGATCCGGTTGTGATAGAGTAGGAAAGGAGCACTCACCTACGAGAGTAGGGAGTGCACCAAGCCCTCACCATTCACATTTCTTTCCCACCTTTGAGAAAAGGGAGATTGGAAGGCAAGAGACACACCAAGTGTTTGATGAATTGCCTCTTCTAGCCTAGCTATTATGAGAATAAAGCTAAGGCATGGTAGAGAGGCCACCGTCCACGAGAGTGGCATTGGCATTAGTGAACTTGTCTCAATCTTGTCCAATAAGCGTTGCTAAGTCCTAGGACCATAGGAAATCAAGGGTAAATATGCTTGATGAGTTGGTTCGAATCCCCTTTCTCCTTAATTGTTTTCTATTCTTTTGCGTTATTTGTTTCGTTCTTCGCATGATTCACTCCTACATATGCTCCGGACTAGCTTTCGAACACTTTTAGCTCTTGTGATTAATCCGCTTGCTTACCATCTCCCTTACGCCTTCCCAAAGGACGACACTCTTCACTTGCTCCTATACACCACACTGCAAAAACATCACTTCATCGCACGCACAACAAAACCGCTTTTCACAGTGGTAGGAGTACATAGACCTTTTGTATCGGTCCCCACGGACGGCGCCAGTGATGATTTTGTGACCCCGGGGTGGTCACTTGGAGGGCTAACACAACCGATTGATATGTATAATGTAAAAATAGATCAACAAAAATAAAATTAAAGTAAGACACATTATTTTGACATGGAAACCGAAAGGGTAAAAACCACAGGCTTTTTTGGGCGTTGCCAAGCCGAAACTCACTATTTTATTGATAGAATCTTTGTACATGTCTATTTTGCTTCTCTCTTTTCTCACGTTGCCACCCTCTCCTAGAGCTGAGCTCTCTCGTGAAAAATGTCTCTCCTGCTCTTGTTCATTTACATAGCTTTTATAACAGTAGTATGTGTAGTAGAATAACTAACAATAAATGGGTAATAATGTGTGGTAATTATTTGAGGGTTAGTGGGATTTTATGAGTAGCTAATATGGGAAATAAATGGGACATAATGGGGCTTAAATTGGAGGTTATTTAGGAAATGTAATGGAAGGATAATTAGCTAGGGAGCCAAGACTGCTTGATCGCTTTCCGAGTGTCGATTGTTGTTTGCTGAGTCCGAGGCCAGACTTCTTTATTGGGTGGTACCGACCGGGTATCCATGTTGGGTATCTATCATATATCAAGCTAATGCATGAGTCGTCAATGCAAACTATCAGGTATTATTTAAGAAAAAGATTAAATATAACAAACACACACTCTCACACAAACTAAACACCAAACTAAGATTTACGTGAAATA
>NXFB01000023.1:481804-492450 GCA_002525835.2 Ipomoea batatas | reverse complement strand
ACCCTAAAAAGTCAGCAAAAGTCATAGAAACTTTTATAACTAATTACATACCAATGCTTATTTTACTATTATACACACATATGGTGGGTCAGGTGGAGTTATATGTGAGTTTTGTACATAAAACTCAAATCCAATTCAAACCCCCGTGAATTTAATTTTTTAAGAACCAATCGAATCCACTACTCACTATCACCTACAAAAACTTATCCATGCAAAGTGAATTGGGTAGATATGACGAATTGAAATTACCGTCCCAATTTAATGGACTATATATTCACACATGTAATTAAATGCTTGACGACTAAGATTGGTGGACAAATGACAATGAACATATTACATCTAAAGGGATATATGTAATACGTTGTTGCATTGTACTCCGGAATACATAAACTATGGGCTTTGGGCATATAAACGAATATAATGTAAAATATATTTTATTTAATTTGCAAAGCATATTATAAATTCTTTCCTGCTGGCACAATGCTACCGCTGCCTTGTTTTTGTTGAGGTAACGTTGACATTCCCATTACCTATTTGATTCTTGTTGGTATACCGTATACCTTTGGAATATTTTAATTACATATGATTTACTAACATAATTTATATACCGTATTTCTTGAATTATATGTCATTAATTAATTAATGATATATTATTATTATTATTATTATTATTATTTGTTCTGAGAAATTATAGTAAATTGATTTAAATATTAAAAATTGACACATAAGATGCCATGCTATTCATCCTACCTGCTTAACTTGAAAGTAACCTGCTAAAAATATTATCTGCACAAATTTATAGAGTTAAATAGTCCTTGATATATAGTTCAAACTTTGGCCTACTCCAATATATTTTTTCAAGTTGATATAATCTAATTTTAACTTCAAGATTAAAAGATGGATAGTTGTCTTGGGTGGGGAGGGGGGCATTTAAGTTAGACATTAATGCAATTTCCCCAGCAGTGAGCATAGTAGGCGAGAGGATGAATTAGCAGTACGTAAGAGCAAATAAATAGGCATTATTAGAAAGTTGGCCATGTTTATTTCCACAAGGCTGGGCTACCATGCATGCATCCTCTTCAGCCATTGCTATCATGGGCAAACCAGATTGAGTTGGCAATATGGCCTCCCACTCTAATTAATTAATTCTATTCAATTCAATTCTATAACTCCATAATTCAATGAATTTAACTACATCCATCTGCCTAATAATTAATTCTATGGGTTTGTTCCCTTGGGACAATTGGGAATACGCTTTCCCTGTCACTAATAAAATATATTGTAATCTCTTGAGAGAGGTCGATAGTTCAAATTTAAACCTCATTATCGTATGAAAAAATTAATATGACCAGCACTTTATCATTTAATTAATTTAAGTTGGTTTGGTACGAACTAAATTATAATTATTATGAGTATGTACTATACAAACTTAAAAATGACTCCTATAATTAAAGCATACTCAAGACTCCTTGTAGTTTAATTTCCTCCAATGTTTGTCTCCTGACTCACTCAACATCATGTGTAAGACTTTTAAACAATTATAAAAAAGTGTAGCTAGCTATTTCACACGAGAAAATTTTACTCTGTGCCTATCATTGGATATAGTATATAGTAGTTGCACATTTTTCTTATAATAATCTAAAAAATATTATTGTATCCATTGGGTATGAGTTACGATGTTAGTTGATTCGATCGCATGTTAATAATTAAGTGATACGGCGGAGATTTATAAAAAGATCTAATGTAGTAATTAAATATATAGAAAAATAATTTAACAATATAAGATAATTTTATGAGAGAAATGTAGCAAAAATTCCAAGTAAATAAGTCTAAAAAGATTCTCATAGAAATACAAATATTTAACAAAAACACACATATATTTGAATTACAAGGGAAACTCACTTCCATTACCTGACGATGTGCACTAATATATATTTTTTGTTTTTGGAGTTGAGCAATTACTTTGCAAACAATACCATGTTTGGTTCGTTGATAGAACAGAAATACTATTTCATAAGGCATTTCATTTGTGAACAATGATAAATCATCACAATTAATAACTTTCATATAAAACAAACTATAGAATTAAACACTCAATCAAGCAAAAGAACATAAGACGGATTTGATTTAGGGTCCGTTTGGAAAGTAGGAAAATGACTTCTAGAAATGAGTCATTTTCTGGAAAATAATTTCATTTCCAGTGTTTGGATGTATTCTGGAAAATTGTCTTTGTATGTTTGGTTCATTTTCTGTAAAATGGGTAGAATTGTATAATTAAACATTGTAATTATTTTATTTAAAATATAAAAAATTATAATAATATTATTTATTAAAAAATAGAATTAAAAACTAAAAAAAAAAAACGTAAAACAACAGGTTTCCGACGGAAGCCTGTACTGTGTCTGCCGGTTTCCCACCTCTTGGTCCATTTTCGGTCATGGGTGATATAGGATATGGATTGGGTTTGGTCGAGAACATGCAGAACGGTCATTTTAACGATTCCAGAAAATGACGGGAAAAAAATTCCGTAAGTCATTTTCCAGAAAAATGAACTGATTTTCCTTGGTCAACCGCATTTTTCGGACGTTGCCAAACACCAAAAGCTCAGAAAACATTTTCCGAAAGTTATTTTATGGGTTACCAAACACACCCTTAATTTCAAAATCACGACAACAAGCACATTGAATGTTTCATTCATCAAAATATTTGAAAGTATAAGCTATGGTCAAGCAACGAACATATATAAAATGAATTGCATCTATTGCATTTAGATCATAATTTAATTAGTCGTGGAAATATAATCTTGATCATGATACTTATTTTTGTAACTACTCAAATAACGTACATTATGCAATACAATAAACGCCCAATAGAAAACAAATAAAACTATAATAATAATAATAATAATAATAATAATAATAATAATAATAATAATAATAATAATAATAATAATAATAATAATAATAATAATAATAATAAAACAAACGATTTCTCTGTAACCCAAAACAACTAATTGTTTATAGTCAAGAATGCAATAACAATACTTACCCAAAACATTATATTTTAATAGTGACGTATACATTCTTTGTCCCCTCCTTGTGTTATTTTACTATTGTTATTGGCAATTAAGATTTTCGCGTATGAATTAAGCAGGTTCAACATACCTTAATAGTATATTTTGATGGTTGAAACTTCAAAATGAGGAAAAAGGAAATGCATGCATGGGGAAAGTAATAAATAGGATGGGAACATTTATTCTTTGCTTTTGGGATAAGAAGGAAAATGAGGAGAAAGAATATGATGAAAAAAATAAGGAGAAAATTAGTGTTTTATTCTATTAAAACATTTTCTTCCTACGAGATCAGAGAATTAATTATTCTTTTTACTTTATTTATATGATAAGTTTTTTTAACGGATATTTGTATTAATTATACTCAAGTGTTGTTGTATTTATACGGATCTAAACTTATAAAATAATGTTATTTAGCAACAAGTTAATTACATAAATGGTCACTTGAATTTAGGTAAAACTGTTATTCGATCAAGATCATCAACTTATTGGAAAAGGGTTAGTTTTAATTTGTTTAATTTCTTTGAAGCTTCAATGCTTCATATAAGCAAAGCCATGATGGAGTTAAGTGAGTCATTTGTCAATATACTATAGACTTGGATATATTTCCACAATCAATTAGTTTATTTGGTTATGTTAATTAAGTATTTCAATAATTGTTTATTGTATTACTCTCATAATTTATCCTCAAATTAATGGCGCATATGCATATGTCTACATATATGACTTTGTTATCATCCTTTATATGATATTATTTGATGTTATTCTCTATCATTTATACTTGCATTAATTAAATCCAGTACTAAATGGGTGACACATGTTGCTCTAACCAGCCACAAAATCCCCAAGATTAGACTATAGGTTTTTTTATTTGGCAAGATAGGTGTTATTAATTAATTCAGTTTCTAATATTTATATTTTGACATAGTAATAACACTATTTATTTATTAGTTGCTTGATAATGAATTGACCAATACCATATGAGTTTTAAAAAATAATTTAATAATCAAATACAGAAAAAAGAAAAAAAAAAAAAAGAAGCCTATTGAGTAGTGCAACATCAGAAAATGCCCTTTAAAGTTATACCCAACACAAATAAGATTAGTCCCTGTATATGTTGAATCCTACTTTATAAAATATACAATTAAGTATATATTTACTTTAAATTGGTTGACTAATTATCTTACTTTGTTCATACTTTAGACTATAATTGTTAAAATTTTCTCTTAAAAAAGGATCACTTTGAAAATGATTAATTTGATGAAAACACAAATAAACACTATTTGGCGTGATTTTGTGGCGTCAAAGGATATTTAGTCATTGTCATCATCAGATGTTAATAATGATAACCATTTTAATCATAGTGGGGTTAGCAACATATTTTGTTAATGATTTTTTAAATAATTTCATTGGTAGAAACTAACCAAACATATTATCGCTTTAATATTGTTGACAAGATATAACGATATGATATATGTTAATCTAAGTATTAATATGTTTCATTATTACCATCTAACAAATGTAATTGCATAGTTTTTTTTTTTTTTTTTCAAAAGTTAAATTCAAATGTTTATACAAAAAATCTCAAGTCTCAAAATTCAAACGCGGCTCTAATTTTATAATTTCACTTAAATATTATAGGGAATGCACGGAGACAATGCACTTAAATTTTTGTTTATAAGTTGAATCCTTGATAATCTTAGGACATCTACAATTTATGTAGATATTTTTTTTTCTCACACCAACTTAATATTCATGTATCTTTAAAAAAACAAAAATTGTCTATCACTTTTCATTACACAACTTGTTGGATGCATGAAGCAAGTAGGAGTTTCGCCTATATGAATGAAAAATATCTTCCGTTGAGAATACCTTTAGTGATGAAGGGGACCGATTACCGGTCAGCTATTATAGATGAATAATCGGTACCCTCGTCCAACAAGATCGCTGAAGGGAAAATCATGATGACCTCAACAGTGTCTTAAGTAGGATGACCAATTTCTAGTGTTTACAAGAAACTCATCATATTGAGTATAACTCTTATCTGCGACTGATTGTCAAAGTTTGACCATATGTATTTAATCATAATCTACAACTTGAAGATAAAGTGAGTTGCTCAAGTTGCAGATTTTTCCTACTTATTTGGAGAATGTCTGTATTTCAAAATTTGAGTTTAATGTGTGAATATATAAACATATGAAGATAGAATTTAATTAGTTAAAAATTGTGAATGATGATTGGAGAAGAAAATGACTAATGGAGAGATAAGAGCCAGGTCTTGTCCAAGAATCCATATTTGGGTTATTGTCATGGCCTCATGGGACTCCAACCGGGCAACCCACTAGGGGTGTTGAGTGGGCCACAAATGGGACCCACAATCCCCCTAAAAAGTGGGTCCACCTATGCTTCCCTTTCTACCCTTCATGATGCACCACCATTTCCAATGCTCATGGCCCCTTAGTGTCTACCGCCAATGTGACGGTGCCGATTCACTCAAGTAACACAACTGTGTGCTCCTTCATCACACCGCATCAAACTTGGGACATCACAGCACTGAATAACATTCTTCCACCTTCTACCATTAATGACATTCGAGCAGTACCGTTGCCGAACTCCTCGAATCAGGTAGACTCGCTAACTTGGCCTCATTCTAACTCCGGTCAAATTTCGGTTTCTTCGGCCTTTGCTTTTATTTCAGGTCACAATGATTTGGAGGATTCCTATGGCTGGATTTGGAAGGTGCCCTGTGTGGAGAGGGTTAAAATCTACCTGTGGAAGATTGTGACAAATGGACTGCTGACCAACACCGAGCGGCGTAGACGGGGACTGACGGAGAACGACAACTGTCCAAGGTGCGGTGTGGAAGAGGAGACGCTGGACCATATTCTACGTAGGTGCGACTATGCAACGCAGTGTTGGGAGTTAGTAGCTCCTCCGACGAATTTTTGGTCTAGCTTTCACCTTCCGTTGACGACGTGGGTGGAGGATCTCTGCTCGACGAAGCAACAAGGTAATCGCAATGGGTATTGGATGGTGCTATTCCCCTATGTCCTATGGAATCTTTGGAAAGCCCGGAACCAGCTAGTCTTCAATAACACCTTCTCCACGGCGGGCGATATTGTGATCAAAGCAAGGAAGGAAGCGTCAGAAGCTCATAGATACCTACTTAAACGGTCGGGTCCTCTTCATGCAAGACAACACTGGATTTCATGGTTACCTCCACAATCGGGTTACGTCAAAATGAATTCAGATGGTGCAAGGAGAGCAAGCTCGGGACTCGCCAGTGCAGGAGGGCTAATCAGAGACAGTAGAGGGAACTGGTTAGTGGGCTTCACGGCCAATATTGGGCACACTACTAGTTTCAAAGCGGAATTATGAGGCTTTCGGGAAGGTTTGCTCATCGCCAAAGGACGCGGCTTCACACATATCATTGCAGAATCAGATTCTGAAGCCATGGTGAAAACACTCCACAATGACACAGAAGATAGCCCCTTCGACCACACCTTAGTGGCTGACTGCAAGTCACTTCTCCGACATTTCGAGGATGTCAAGATTAGTCACGTCTTTCGTGAAGGGAATAAATGTGCTGATTTTCTGGCTAACATGGGGCAAGCTTCGACCTGGGGGACTTCCCTTTTGGACCTTCCTCCAGATGAGATCCATGCTCTCCTTTCCCACGACATGCAAGGCATCGCCACCAGTAGAATACATTAATTCTTGGGGACCATAGGGTCCATTTTCTTCACCAAAAAAAAATTTCCAATGCTCATTACCTTAAATAATAATTAAATTATAACCAAAAATCCAATAAATATTTTTTTCTTTATATTTGGTTGGTAGCCTATTAACCTTAGCCCCTACCCTATTCCGAGGAATGCTTTACACAACTCTTGATATACCTATAATTATCGTACTATTTATTTATTCCAGCCAAAAAAAATAATAGTACTACGTATTATTTTACTGTTTAAAGAAAAATACACAAAATAAAAAAACAGAAATAGTAAAAGAATATTATTTTATCGTTGACCGGTTCTATAATGGATGCCACACTACTTTTCCCTTTCTTGTTTGCCCCAACTCTTCCGGCTTTCTAATGCTATGCCTAAAAACACTCAAATCTTATCCATTTCTTCTTAACACATGTTATTTGTCTATTTCAATTCATAATTATTTTTATTTGAATTTAATTTAATATTAGTAAATAAAATGTATGTGTTCGTACTGAGATAATGCCTTATCAAACCGGTGTAAAATTATTGTGTATTAAATTGAAAAGTATGTGTCACGAAAATACAAAAGAAGAAGATTATATGTTTATCTCCACCAAGTTATCCCAAAGCTAATCTAATCGGCCTATTCATATTTATCTAGAGTTGGTAATCTCGACATACTCATCGAGGTGTTAAATGAAATTGTTTGGCCGTTGCTATATGAAATATCAGTAGAGTGACTAGACACGATACGTTTTAAGTGTGTAATCATTACTTTTTGATAACTTAACTTGAGAATTTGAGATGATTAAAATATATATCATGGTTGCTATATATAAGAAGGGAATACTTGTTATATATAATTACACAAATTATTACATGTTAGTATGAAGACTACGTGTACATTAATGACTTTCATCATATCGTGGTCTATTCATTTCTGAAGGTAATTTAGCATGCTCATACTTATCTACGGTTGGTAATCCCAACATACTCATTAGGTAATACATGCAACTGCTCGAGCACTATTATATCTCATGATCTTTAGGGTGACTATATAAATTATTTTATGCATAATCATTATTTTTTGACAACTTAACTTAAAATGAGTAAAATATATTTTTATGGGCAAAAGCTTGATTGCTAGAAGAGAGGAATACTTCCTTGTTGTATATAATTGCATAAATTATTACGCATCAAATTGAGGACTTTGTTATACATCATTACTTAAATTATGATTGTTTGTTTATCTAATTAGACAAATAATAGAAGTACATTTAAATTGAGTTTGTTCCTAGTAATAATTTATTCACTTAAAACTCTAATTTTATCTATTAAAAAGTATTATTCAAATTCTTTAATGCATTAACATTTGCAAATTATTATGCCTCAATTAGTTGACCATCTGTTCATCTTTCTTGTGGGCTATCAAAATGCTTTAGCTTCTTCTTTAAAGATAGGTTATGAGTTTATGAGGTTTTAACTACCACCTTGCTTTTACGACAAAAGTTTACCAACTACATTAGCATAAAGTAAGAAAGGAAACCTAGACGTTGAAATCAAGGGCTCTAATAAAGTGTGTAGACAAAAATATTGATTTCCCTTTAATTAAGTTGTTCACATTAATTAACAATTATGAATGCAAATCCAACATATATAAAATCCCAATGAAATGCTCTAATAAATATAATTAAACCTAATTTAAATCATACAAATTTGTAAATTAATTAAAATGACACTTCTCATCACAAGATGGATATTTATATATATTAATGTATTTCGATTGTAGATACTTATAAATTAATTCACTGATCGACATGTTGATTACACATTTGGTTCATGGATTAGGCGTGAAATTAAATTACTGATACGATTCCACATTGACTTCACAAGAGACTGTGACCTGGAGTGGTACTTAAGTTGGAATAAAACTTTCATTGATAAATTAGCTTTTGTGGTAGAGTTAGTGGCTTAACTTAGGTGCCGTATCATTTGGTACTTTCGTTGAGAGGCCGAAAATAGTCCAGAGTGTAAATCATCTGGAGTAACATAGACTGTTGTGGATGTTGGCTTGTCAATGGGTCAAAAAGGTAAACAAGAATGTTATGATCACTAGAACTCAAACTCAATATCATATTAGAATATGTTGCTATATATGAAAACTTTAAAATGAATACGAATTATGCCAAAAGGGGTATTTCTTATAGGGTTAGTTACAACACACAATCATTCATGGGAAAAATGAAGCTAAAGAAATATAATTCGATCTTCTTGATCGAACACCACATTGCGGCCAAACTTCTTTGTTTGAAATTAGAGCAACCTAACGCTTTGCTAGGGAAATCTTAGCTTGTTTATGAACATACAATTAAGTTTTTATTTGTGTTTGGTAATTGACGAATAAAAGAAGTTGCAAAATATTTTTATTTTTCATATGCTAAGTAAAGTTCTCAATTTCAAAAATTTTTAGTTAATAATTAACTTTGTTAATTTTCAAATTACATCACTTTACAATTTCTCATTAAAATCCTACTTTCTCCTCCTACCTCCAGCTTTCATATAAAAAGTTATACATTATGGTCTCTAGATTCACATAGTTGGTTTTTTAAAATTTCCTTCATATGTTAAAAAAAAAATCTTTTGAAAATTTATAAAAAAAAAAAAAAACTAAATTCCGGCCCTACGTACAAATGTACAATGATAATGCCAACATCATTGATTAAGATGAGACTTTAACTTAACACCTTCTGTTTGGAATGGTAATAGTGATGCCATCAAACCACAAGGTACTTGGTACATATCATAATCAGTTAATCACTCATATTAACCGATTTCAACTGACTTTTAACTTTAACAAGTAACAACAAAACTTTTCATCTTCTATTTTTAACGTAGATTTGTTTGGAAACTCGAAAAATGAATTTTAGAAGTAATTTTTTTTTTGGATTTTCTCATATTTGGGTATTTAAGAAAAATAAAATCAAAGAAAAATATTCATTCTAGTCAACGAAAGAAATAACAATTTGGCGAAAAATGTCTTCCTAAATTTTTAGTCGGAAGATATTTTTTGAATTCTTTATTTTTTCATATTTATCTTTTCTCTCATATCTTTTCAATCTAGTTTTCAGATTATTATTATTACCATCACCAGCACCACAAGTCGACAACCCTGAACCCTCCTTATTATTATTATTATTATTATTATTATTATTATTATTATTATTATTATTATTGATATTATTATTATTTTATAACAAATAATATGTTTATTTTTATTTTTCAGACAAAATGAACCAAATAAAAAAAATGTAATTTCTTAACTTTTAGCTAAACAAAAAAAGATTATTTTTGGAACTTCAGCCAAATATTCAAAAAATTAAATTATTTTCTATAAAATAAGTTATTTTTAAAATTTATTTTTCAAAAAAAATATGTTTTTTGATTTCCAAACGTATCCTTAGTGTGTTAAATAAAGCCTTAGACGCAATATCGCCTATATGGGACTATGCGTTAATTTCACTCAGCTATATCATGTAGCCGGCCTAATACAATCCTTTAAATAAGATAGTAATAAATGCATTTAATTATCGCTCATTTAATTAACAGGTGGATCCAATTTAATTATTTATATGAGTTTGAGCTTGAATGAGTTTCTAAATGTGGATTAAATTAGCATCTATAGTACGCCAAAGTATTGAGTATTTGTATTTTTAATTTTGTTTATTTTGGTCAATATATTTAAATTTTAGTTAATTTTATCATTGCATATTTAAATTTGATGGAGCGGTATATGTTGAGGGAATGATTCAACTTAGGGGCCGTTTGGTTCGGGTAATCTCAGATTACCTAGGTAATCTGAGTCT